>CAAKHF010024316.1:47194-76853 GCA_901007745.1 Hippocampus kuda | reverse complement strand
CCCCCCCCCCATCTATGCGCTTGTATAAAGTTGGGGGTTTCATGTTCTCACATCTGTGCCAACTATCGAATAAAAAAAAAAAACATGGAAGTTCCACACCGATGAGTAAACATTTTGTCATTTAAATTATGCCATGAATTTTAACCGTCGTGTTAGGTTTGCTTTTTCAATGCACCAAACATTTACGTTTGTCAATGTGACCCTGCATTTCATTTAAAAAAAAAAAAAATAAAAAATCATTTAAAAACAAACGCTACAAATATATCATTAAAACGACAAAAGCAAAAATAAGTTAACTTCACTTGGCCAACTTGACCTGTAATATAACTGGAGGACTAAAGCATGCCTTGATTTTTGGTAGTTTTCAAGTCCCGCCTCCCCACAATCGAATACAATTGGGTAACATCCGTTCCTATGCCGACGACATAACCTGAGTTTATATGTAAATCGGAACTCTTCACAGATGGGCTGCTCCGTTAACATCAGTATTCATTACCCAGGACTGGTTTTCACACAAATATTTATTGTGGTTATGACTTTAATACTACATTAGGCAAAGTCAATGGCACATTTTAATTTATGCACAAATTAGTTTGATGCTACCACTGAAGGAAGAGAGAGCTCTGTCGTAAACGAAGGACCACTTACACTAACATTATTCAAACGACAGGTCGTATTTCTACCGTCCCATGTTGGACAACTCGAGGGAACTGTTCCCCTCTCAAAAATGTCCTTAATCGATGATTGCAGGCAAAAATTAACAATCTTTAAATATGCGTCACTGGAATGGGAGCTCTATCACACTGTTCTGAACTCCCTGTGTCATAGCGTGGAGAGCATACAATTGGCCAGAGCCAAGATTCAAACCCGAACCTCAGAGTTCTGAGGCAGACGTGCTAACCACTGTGCACTAAACCGGCTGAGTGTGATTGATTTGTCTCGATGGCTTCCAGGCCATTCACCGATTCCAGAAAATGTACAATTCTTACCACTTTAAAAATAACAACGCAACCCGCGTTTTTACCGGTTTTAGACCCATTGTCGTGTAAGCAAAGAGCCAACGAGACGAGTTTTTCCTCCACTTTCGGTTGTCTTGTCTAAAGGGCCCCTTGAGATCCACAGGGCTAACTGTGCGGCTAGCTAATGACGGCTTTCTGCGGGGGTGATAAGAGGTTTGTGTTGTGCTCCACAAACAAGCAGAATTTCAACATGGCTCTCATGTTTGTTTTTCATGCCCTTGAAGGCTTTTCTCACTCTCAAAAAAAAAAAACGACCTCGGGAGAATAACAGCGATGCGCTCAGCCCTGCGTGGTGAAATTGAAGTGTAACATGACCACGTTATTTTCTTTCTCTTTTGCTGTAAGCGCAAAGTTGATGGTGCGTGTCTTTTATACGCTGTTGCCGCGACAAGGCTCCCCGTTGAAATCCGAGCCAACAAAGGCTAACGTCCTGTGACCTATCGAGTTTTACAGCACGTCTGTTTACAAGCCGATTGCAGGGGGTTAATTGTTAACACCTTACTGCCAAGAAGACAGCTGAAAGGCTCCGCTTCGGACGACTGGACGTCTTTGGGCTGAGTCGCTGAGTCACGTACCGTCTCTCAAAGAGCTGGCTGTCGGTTACCATTACGAGCTGGCGAAAAGAGGAGTTACATTAAAAACATCATAACGTGGACAAATTTTGACCAGCATTATTTTTCTTCTACTGTAGTATACGTTACTTCTCGTGTCGTTTTTTTAAAAGGCGGAGCTTGGCCTGGTGAGTGACGTGGGCGTCATCGAATGACAGTGAAGAGTTGGCGGGCTGTTAGCTGGCCAACCCCTTTAAACAGCACTTTGAGTTGCATTTTTATGTACGAAAAGTGCTGTATAAATAAAGTTTGATTGATTGACTGATTGATGAACCAGTCTCCATGTTAAGCGATTTGTTGGTGCGATTTCTGACCCTCTTCAGCTCTTTTTTGTTTTGTTTTGTTTTTTTTTACTGTTAGTATAATGAACTGAATGAAAGTTCACCGGCGACTGTGTGTGTCCTTCACACCTCTCTATCAACATTTCAGACAGTAGCGATCTCCCACATCGCTCCAGTAGGCCGAATGGCCGCCTTGTTTTTTCTATATGTACCTATTTTTGCTTGGAAACACTACTCCTTGTTGGGTACAGCCTACGTATATTCAACTATAGGATTAAACTGCAAAAAGCCTATTACGGCACATGAACCGAAGCTGCAGTGCCAGACCACGAACACAGCGAGCGTTGGACAGTGTTAAAGTTGTGTAAATTATATAAGTCCCATGTCAGACTACTACAGAGCGTCAGCATGCCACTTGAAGTATTTTGTTGTAATTTGATGTTGTGAAATATTGGCAAGAATGCTTCTGTTGGGGAAAAAAACAAATGTGATTCTCAGTTTTGCTGTTCTTTGTTTTGACGAGACTCAAAATAAAAACTGTTATGCTTGTTTACTTTGAAGGCATACACAGCATGCCTTGACAGTATTTTGTGTTTTTTAATCACAGTTCTTAATTATGCTTTGTTGTTATTTGTTTATTCTTTCCCACTGCCACCTTGTGGCAGAGGTACAGTATATCATTGATAAGCGAACAATTTTGTCCATCAAATGAAACTGCACTTGACGTATCGAGTACATGTGCTGCAGATGACAAATGACGATAGACATGATGGCAAAAAAGTGACACGATAAAATCTTTTTTGCGATATGTATTGTCATGTCTCCCAGCTCTACCACTGGTTTAGTATTTGTATTTCTCATCTGCTGGGTTTTTTTTCCCGATCTTGTAATGTGGCTGTTATCATCAATGGGTGGCAGGAGGAGTGAATCATCTGACAAATTGTGGTGAACTTCTCTTGGATTATTTCTAGTCATTCTTTTCACCGCTTTTGTATAAGGTGGCTGTTGGAATGAACAATCGGAGCGGGACGATCGCGTTACACTAACTGTATGACATGTCTACTTTGCTGGCTAAGGGTACCTACACAAGTGTACTGGTTTGTCGGTGTCAAGTGGGCTCGAGCGTGGATCGCACGTCTCGCACGATCTAGTGCGAGCACGCCCCAAACACAAAGTAAACTTGACCTACAATTCAATCCGAGGCCCGCTGTAATAAATCACACAAGTCAAGTGTGTCCATGCTGGTGATGCAACTCGGCCCCATTAGGTACGGTAGAGATTCGTTTTTATGACTCATGGTGCACCTTCGGTGACGCACAAGGGGCGGGGATTGAAGGCGCCTGATTAAGCAGTCAGACGGACGGTTACTTATTCCAACATTGTAGGTTGCCTCACTGATAAGATGTAATGTTGATGTGGCATTTTTTTGGATGAGTGAACATTTAACTTAAGCTCCTCCATAACTTTTCACTGATGGGGTGAGGGGTGGGGGGGATGGATTTACACCTGTGGGGACTGGGGGTGTGCAACTCAATATTGGAATTAAGAGGTGATGGATATTATGCTGACGTGTATTACATGGTGGCAATGATACACACTTTCAATTGGATTTATTGGAGGGCGATTATCGGTGTTGTCGTGAGGGAAAATGTCTTGCAGTGCAAAGCGCGGTGCAAAGGCGTGCTCATAAATCAAGAGGCAGGCTTGGATGTAAAACACACATTCATCAACGGAAAAAAAAACTAAAGATGTAAATACTTGGACCTGTTCAGTGTAAAGAAAGTAAAGTATTGACAGCCTGTGGCATCGTGAGCGATTGTCCAAACAGGAATACTACCAGCTTTAGTATTAGAACATCTTTCACCTATATACAAATTACACAGAGCATTTTACAACAGAATGGGAGCCTTGACCGCTCCCGTATGAGCAAGCAGACATAATTTAATTTCTATTATGACGAGTGTCTTTTTTTGTCAGTACAATGGTTAACTTTAAGTTGGAAGCAGCGATAGACGTACCCTCGCACCCCCCTCGTAGCGAACCCTTAAAATGATCAAACTTTGACGGCATGCTCCGCCACAATCAATGCTTCAGATAAAATAAAAAGCAAAAGATGTCTTCATCTATCTGGGCCAGCTAAGTATAGTGGCAGACAATTAACTCATTCAGGACCAGCCAATTCTGGAACAAGTCTGAAAAGACGTTTAAAAACGTCTTTGGGAGTGAATGAGTTAAAGGCTTTTTCAAAGAGATGGCGGGAGGTACATTTGATATGTGTTGCGATTCTTCCAACAAGATAATATCTTTGTGTTCAATTAATCAGCCCCAGATTCCACAGCGATAAGTCAATCAGATGAGCTCATCAATTTTTTTTCGGTACCTATTCTTCGTCTGATTTCTGTTTGCTGTTGTGCTGTCACATTTCATCATGAAATGTGCCTCGGTTGCCTCCATAAAGATCTAGAAATAACCTAACAAATTCCCGAACATCAAAGTATGAGCACTTGGAATTCACCTGGAATGGCTGCTTCAAACCAAAGTGGTCAACTTTCTTTTCAACAATTGGCCTGGGACCTTGAGAGTTTTTCGCACGTCTTATGATAGGCACGCCCACCAAATGTTGTACTGCTCCCCAAACTAGTGCCAGTCAGTGGGTCTTTTTTTTTTTTTTTTTTAAACATTGCGAGTTCTGTTGTGGGGGCGGGGAGTGAGTTCGACACCTGAAATCCCAATCTTGAATTTCAAAGGCCCTTCAAAAAAAAAAAAACGATGTCAATTAATGAAGCGTATAGAAATTGATTACGGATTTGAGCGTTTCTGTAGCATGGATCCATTTCAAACGTGCTTGGGAGCAAAGCAATCTCAGAGTGCACCAGTTGGCCCCTGTTGATTCAGTTATAACCAGTTTGCTGTCTAAAGAAGCCCTCCTGACAACGGGTAGATATTTAACCAAAGAAATTGTACTCAGATGTATATTTTCAACAGCAGATGCGCACGTGTACATCAATGGCAAATATGCCCTGGCACGCAAAAATGGCCCAAGGCGGCGCCACTTGACGCTTTGCTTGAGGACAGATGGCACCGTAAAATGACTAAGCAGGCAGGCACAGAAGGCAAAGACTCCCACCCATCAACCCCCCCGTCACACACACACACACACACTTCAGTTCCAACAACCCCCCCAACCCCTGGGCGGTAATCCTGTTCTCCACCAGTACAAGACAAACGGTGTGAAGGAATGCAAGCAAACGGGCACTAGCGCACACAGAGCACGGCCCATCAATAATTATTCAGACTGAGCTCAAGCAACGTACGGGGGGTGCTCAGGAGGTGTCGAGTTTGCGAATGGTGCGCAAGTCGGCCGTGACCAAGGACCTCCTGTGTACTCCTCAATAGAAAAGGGCCACTGCTGTGCCGCAGCGTTCCCTCATCTTTATTTGCCTCATGGACATGTTTCATGAAAAGCAATATATTCACAGACGGCACAGAAATGAAACCGATTATCTCGTACAAATACATCTCACTTTGACGCCGAATGTAGTTGTTGTGCTGTAATTAGTGAGAACCCTGTGCTTATTTCTCACTAAATGATCTGGTCCCCATCATCACAAAGTACATTACATATTTGCATAGTCATTTTGTTTTGGTCGCCGTTAGTGGAGAGAATCCCACTTTGCAATGATAGAATATGAAAATGGATGGGGGCACTCTTTGAACATTCTACTTTGATATTAATCAAGGGCACAATTGCACATACCAAAGTCATTTTGAAGACTTCATTGCGTCCTTTGCGAGCTCGTCGCCTCATATTATTCAGAGCGGGATTGGTGCATGAGAATCACCTGCGGTGATAAAAACGCTGAAGTCGAGTTTCCTCCATTTAAGCTTTTTGGTTGAGCCACCATGAGCCTTGTTGTGGTGGTCCTGTCACAACAATGTAGAACCCTGAAGCAGGACTGCTGATATTGTCTCTTGATTTGCAGATTTGATATGCATTTTTGCAAGCTTAGAGCACAGGAATCGGATTTTCAAGCTACGACTTACCCGATAGCGGATGGTCCACGAACCAGTACCGGTGCTTGGGAACCACGACTCTACCCCGCACTAAGGTGGTGGGTGCGAGGCAGGCTAACCCAACCTAGCAAAGATGCGCTTCCCCTCCCCACACCCTTGAAGCATTTTTTTCCTCCACGCTGACCATTTTGAGATTTCCGTCGTTCAATTATTGCCTCCCTAATTACTTCCCTAAACCTCTTAGTCTTCTGTCTGTCGCGCTGTACTTATAGAGCACATATGTCATGCTAGCTGCATTCCCGGTGGGGGGAGTCCCCAGACTCTTAAAAGCTTCTTCTTAAATAACTCTGGAGGCTGTGGATGAGTCCCGGATACGGTTCATTCCAGCATCGGTGAAAACCCTGTGCCTATATTACAACCACACCAGGGCATGTCTCCTCCCCGAGCGCAGAGAGTAAATAAGTTGCTTCGTAAATAAGGAATAACATATCGCTCGAGGAATTTTTTTTTTTTTTCCTCATTGAAGATGAAGAGCATCTGCCCAACGCTGGCATATGCTGCGGAAGATATCTGGCGACAAGCGCCAAGGGTTCGGAAGCTGCGGCGGTGAGCCAACTCTATCAGCCGCGCTGCACGAGAAGTGCACATTAAAACAGGCGTCAAAACAAATTTGTCAGCCAACAAACTTGACACGAGCGACATTAATTTATGCTGGGGTGAATGGGCCAGGGAGGGGCGTGTGGAAGTCGACTCGGAGCATTCGCTGGAAATAAAATGTTGGCTTCAAATATGCTTAATTTAGATTTCAGAACATGGTGAGCCACTTCCGAACGGCGTATTAGCATATCGTGCAAACGGTTGGACTTCCTATCATTTTGACTGGCCCTGAAGAGAAATCCATTCATTTCCGAAAGTTTCCCTACTTGGGTGCATCGTGGACTGCTTACCGGCCAACCGCAGCTTAAATATCGACAAAACACATTCACACTTGGATTCACACTTGTGGACAGTTTAGTCTTCGAGAAACCTAACGTGCATGTTTGGGTATGGGAGGACGCTCGAGTACCCGAAGAAAACCTGTTTCAAGCCCGGGGAAAACACGTTAAGGCCACACAGGGATGCCAAAGCTGATATTTGAATGCACAACAGAGATCATTTACCAAAATGTGAATATCCATGTTTCCACTGAGTGCCGACAGTTCACTGTGTTCCAATTCCTCCTTCAGTCAAAGTGTTATCTGCAAAATACCTGAAAAGCAGCATGTCTAGCTGAACCCTGCGGAACCCCAACAAAAGGGTACTGATGGTACTTTTTGGTCCCATTGATGACATAATCAATTTGCTTTTTAGTGAAATATTTTGTTGAATCCGGATCTCGATGTTGATTTTTTAAAATTTGGTTTCAACCAGTTTGCTGCCTCAAGAAATCAGTACTTGATGTTAAGTTACATCCACACACAAAAAACGTGCATCGGAATGTCCAATATTATTCGTCTCAAAAATTCGTCTCAAAAATTAAACTCAGAAGTAAGTAACTTTTGCAAATGTTTAACAAATTTGAGTCTAAAAGTCACATTTAAAAATAATAATAATAATCACATTGTCATTTGTCAGTAATACGTTCAAGGAAAATTAGTCAATTACTTGGCCTTAATGGAAATGAGATAAAATGCCAATCTTGTCCTACTTTACAACTCCGAGGCAAAAAAGGCTAAAAGCTCAAGTGAGGCTCCAAGTTTCAGGTGACTCACTACATTCCTGTGAGTCATTCCACGCCGTCGCGCTCTCAATGGAAGAAACAACAAATCTTGACACTTGGGCTTTTGTTTTTTTTTTTTGTTTTGTTTTCTCAGTCTTGATTCCCCCGCAGGGCGATTGGAAAAGGTGTCCGTCAAATATTTTGAAGCTAAGTAACATGCCACTCAACACCTTCAGACGCAAAAGAATGCAAAGGTATTCCGTCCCCCTTTCCCCCGCCCCACTGCAAATAACGAAGGTTTTGTTTCGCTGACATGCTAACATATCTATCCGAAATGAATAGACTAAAGCTGACTGGCCACCCAGCTCGTGTGAAAATAGGCCGCAGACTTTTACGATTTATTGTCGTAAAGCCCTTCAAGATACAACTTTTCAAAGAACTCTTCTCTTTTTTTCCCCATTTTTTTATACCCCAAAGTCCTCTGGAGATACTACTTTAATTCCATGAACAGACAAGATTTCTATCCGTACCAGATTGTGGGTCTGCTTTATAGCGTTACAATTGCTCATCAAAGATGCCCCCCGGGCGAGAGGGATAAGAAATTTTGTTAGTGCAATTTATGGGCACGCACAGTTACTTTGTTTGTAATAGCATTAGGCAGAAACTGCAGGCTAAAAGGGGAAAAAAGTTTAGGTCATATATCTTGATCCCATTATTTTCTACACTAAATCTAATTCCTAAAAAGACAAAAAAGAAGCCACGCAGGCTGAACAGACTTTTTTTCTTCTTCTTCTAGGACATTTTCTCCAACTGTTTTAACACCAATGTCTTTTATGGCTTGCTTAATTGTGCTTCATTTGTGGCACACATGCTGCTAGCAGTTCTCCCCGGGGGGCCGCGGGCTGAGAGGGTGGCGGGCGTTAGCTCGGCATACATGTTGCATTTCAGTGACATAGTGGCACTTTGGTTAATTTGAACCCATCTGGAGTGGCAATCCTCCTAATGGAGAGCGTCAAGTGAACTCCATTCCTCTGGGAGAGCCTCGAGAGATTTTAAAGAAGATCCTCCCTCACCTTGGCTATCTTCCTTTGTCTTTTTCTGACATTCTTCCCATCAATTATAACTGCAGCACTGTCGCGCATTTGTCGTCTGCTCTTGTGTTGCTGGTTTTACTCGTTTCGCTGCGCTTGCCCCCGAGCAGAATTTAGTTGTTTGTTTCTTTGTGGAATTGGATCACAATATTGGCATTGAGAGTTCATGTTCTGTTGTCACACGGGATCTTTGATAGGTGGGTCGATGCAGTCGAACCTGTTTACGTTTTCACCTCTGTAACGTTCACATTTCAAAGTCGCGATTTCATGTAATTCGTTTTCCATTAAATGCCATTTCGCAGCATAATCCAAAACTCTGAAGACTCTGATGACTTTATGTAGGCTTTAGCCAACACAGAGTGGTGTTTCCAAACCAAACCGCACACTAAAACCACAAAAGGAGCACATAGTGTGCTGTGAAATTGACCTGACGGCCATTGCACCTGCTGGAGGAGTGAAGGGGATCAATACTGCTTGAGCTTATGCCACTAAGATCGATTCCCAAACTTAAAACGTCAATAAGGTTGATACTTAAGTTATGTGAGGCTCTGTCTTTGCGGTATCGTACCAGAAATGAAATCAGTCCTGGTGTTGTTTCGCAGACTCACACAAGGACCGCACGAGCATCAGAGCGGCTTTTCATGCAGCGATGACCGTTGTTACCACAGTTGCACATTGACGGCGAGTACCAAAATCTTTTCGTAGAGACAAAAATTCATTTGTGGTGGCCCGCCACATGTTAATGTGGGAAACTACAGCCATTATGATTTATTTCGCAGGGCTGATTAACTCATTCAGTACCAGCCAATTCTAGACTAAGTCTGAAAAGACGTTTAAAAACGTCTTTGGGAGTGAATGAGTTAAAGATCTCATTGATCAACCGGTGAATTAAAGACAATACGGCCGATCCAAAAAAAAAACATGCATATGGCATTAATGCAAAAATATCAGCCGATCGGATCTCAGATTGTTTTCCTGACCTCAGAGGTGGCTTGGTGGGTAGTTGGGTACCTGCGTAATTGATTCCTTGGAAAATTGCGATGGTTTCTGTGATGAATTTATAAGTCAAGCACTTTGTAAAGTCTTGGAAACAAATTTGCTTCTGCTTTATTTCCAGAAAAGTGTTCCTAGCTCAGGGTAAAATACCAACACTTTAATCTCAGGGGCCATTTCTTCCATCTGAAATGGTCAAAGGGAGCGAGAATATGGTTGCAGTCGCAACAGAAGCTATTAAGAAAACAAGTCGATGGATGTCTGTCATGGTTTGATTATGTTACTGTAAATGTCTGTATTGTTAATTTTCTGTAATTAATTGTGCTCATGTTTGCCCTTGCAGGCTTTAACCTTTGATCGTGTCAGAGCGGGACGCGTCTAAGCAGGGGGACGACGAGCGAGGGCGGGAGCAGCAGCAGCAGTGCCGACCTTGAGACATGGCACCCCCGCCACACAGAGGGGCGTGTCTCGTCCTGCCCCTGCTCCTCAGCTGCGCTGCGATCTCCTCTTTGGCAGACAGTAAGTCTCTTTGCTCGATATTGTCGGCCGTATTCTATTGAGCACCTGCATCAGAAACGCATGAAGTGCAAAGTTCCTTTTTCTGTAGTTATACCGTCGTCTTGGATCGACATTGAGCTTCCACTTGTGTTATAATAAAGAGCCATCTGTGTCTCTACTCCATCTGCTGTCACTCTGAATGACAGCCCAGGCGGGAAAAAGGTGCACAATGGGATGTTGCAGCACCTATGGCGGGGGGGCTTGAGAGGCTCTGCCGCGGCCAAGACAAGGTCAGGGATGGAATTAATTCAACACATGACCTCACCTATAGTGCTGTCAAAGCGTCACCGTCGTTCATTTACATGCGTACACACACCCCACAACCACGACTGACAACTGGCCCTTCCTTTCATGTGTTGCTCCGAGTCGACTTGTTTACGTGAGCCCTTTGCATCCTTGAGTTGTGTCGTCGTCGTCTCTAGGCGGTGTCTTTTTTTTAAATATATAATTAAGTACTGATTAATCGGTAATTGATTTTTTTTTTATGCTGAAAATGGGCATCGCCTCAAAAAAATCCCTATCTGTCGCAACCTACTCATTTTTCAACTCTCAAAGGTTGCGTAATTAAGTTCAACCCATAGTACGCGGTGACCGATCACAAGCTTTCTACGGAGTAATATTGGTCTTGTCTCTCATTTTACAGCTAAAGCCACACAGGCTCGCTCGGAAATAATGAAAGTGATACCGGCACAAGAAAGAATTCCCACTGAGAAAGGGAAGATAAAACCTAAAAGCAACCCAATGAAGCCCGCCTCTGGTCTGAGGTTAAGCTGCGCTTGTATTTTGGTGTGCATGCATGCGAGGAAAAAAACGGGCACGGCAGACCTGTTATTACCGCCAGCGCGAAGCAGACATGGAATTAAAAAAAGACCGTTGGGGGGCGAAAATAACACCTACCACTAATAGCAGGGTTGTGTAAATGTGGTGCCTGTAATTTCTCTGCAACTCAAGTTATGTGAACTTGATAGTGTCGGTTTTGGATTTCCTGTATTCCAGTGCAGACGACAGACAGATATTGTGGGTAAGGGTGCACGGCAGGTTTATGATTAAGCGACTTCAGACTGTCTCTTTGCAAGATTCTTAAAAAAAACACCAGAATTGTCTGTCTCTTGTGATATGAATGGATCAAGGTCAGGGGCTCAGAAACAACTGAAAACGGCAGCTACTCGAGAATATCAATAATTCTCCTCAGAGGCTCCACCCATCTCCTTGGGCGTGGCCTCAATTGGATCAAAACCTGTTTAGATTCCTTCTTGCTATATCGGTTTTAGATGGGTTGTTATCATTCACGCTGAAATGATGTGAATTGGATTGTTCATGGTGAAGCCCAATGTTTGCCACCATGCCACACCCACCAAAAACTCACAAGTTTCCAAACATTTCCCAATCTCCGCCCACATAAAGGCAGTAAAATGAAATTCGGTAGTCATGTCCATCGCGAGTAGACCCACGTAGCAGTCTTAAGATCATACGCCTTCGAAGGCACAAGTGACTGGCTGCCTCATGGTCGATTCCTGGCACTTTTATCGCATCGATGTCGCCACGACCCATCCTCTGGGCGTGGTCTTTGGATCCTTGGAGGCTTCTCAGTAAAGTTTGTGTCGAGGATTCCTCATGACTACGCTGCTACAAGTCCTTTCGTGTTGTTAGGCAACAGGGATAAAATAGAAGGGCGGCTACATATGCAACTACGGTTCTATGAATCTTGAATGATTGCCAAAACATTCTGTCACTCGGAATCCTCGTGTTAAAAAGATTCTGTGGGACGAGCCCCTCTGGTGGCACTGGCTTGGGTCGCTGCTTTGGGTCGCTGATGGCGTTGATGGTATGTATACTCGAACCACACATCTGTGAAGAAAGTCTTCCATTTTGTTTTGAAGCCGCCATTTTGGGCCATTTCCAACTCTTCTTTTCGAGAGATTTGGTCTGATTGCTGCCAGATTGGAAACACGTATAATAAACAGGGAGGTGATGGTAAATTGTGACGGGTTGTAGTTTTTGTCAGTGCGTGTGGGGTAGTGAATGTTATCGTACCTCATGAAAACTGATAGCCAAAGATCGGGATCACATTTTTTTTTTTTTGCACCAGAGTCTAAGTGGCTTAATTTTGAGTATCTGCCAAAACAGAGTCTCGATCAATCCCTTTGTAATGAAATGCAAATAAAGAAGAAAAAGAAGACTTACGATGATGATTGAATAAAGGTGTCCGAAGATGTTAGCTTTTTATATGGCTGTAAATCAGCAGTGATTCAAATCAAGTCAAGAACTAAAATATTTTATTCCTGATTTAAGAAAATTTGAAATTATGATCTTTTCCAGACGAGATCTGAAAACGACGCGATCACCATCAATTTCTGATCAAGTCAATCAAATTGTGACATCCCTAAATTATGGATTAAGTACATTTTGGTAGTTTGTTCTGCAACCATTGTAAAAATTTCTTCTATCTAGTCAAATTGCACAAGGTGTTAAAATATATGGACGAGCGCATATTATGCACTTGCAGTCGGTATTTTTAGTGGATGGCAGGGGGGGAGGGTCTTAAAAATCTTCATGAAAAGTACAAAACTCCCCAGTGCACTGTTATCTTTTTAGTTTTGATATGAATCTCGAGTTTTCCCAAAACTCAGTGACCTGACACCCAGTTTGCGTGTGGGCGGAAAGACAAGAAAAAGAAGAAACTGGAAATATACAAGACATGTTTGTGTGTGTGTGGACGTGGCCAAGAATAGCCTTAGCTCCTAGGAAGCTTTGACGCTTCCTCCGCTTGGCCAGAGGTGCTCTGAAGCAGCTGGCTCTGAAAACGAGTGGCGTGCGAAGGGTCCTCGGCGACAGAGCCGAGCAACCGCGCAATGCAAGCGCTCGCTTGTTGCCGTTAACCGCCCCTTCATTTTGCACCGCTGCGCAATTAAAGCCACGTCGTGATTCGGCAGCACAAATAAGTCCTGGGGCGGCGCTATCAGCCCGGTGACATTGTTTCGTCTTGTGTTGTCATTGAGTGCACGCAAAGGCAGTGTTATTACAGTGAGCGCTGATCGCAGACATCCCCATCGATCCTCCCCCCCGGGGAGCTAAGCCTAATCAAGCAGAGGGGGGTTGGGGGCGCTCCACCAACACCACTTGTACACAATAGGCCTCGGGGGCCCGCAAGGTCGGCATCAAAGTCACGCGGCTAGCTTCTTGGAGCGGACGATCTTTTGTGTAGCGCCTCCGTCGTGAGTTATTTCGCCGGCGTTAACAAGCTTTTGATGTATGTGTCGCCTCGCGTGCTTCTCTCGTTATAATCTGGACAGGCTTTTCATGCGAGGACGACCACAAAGGCCTCCTTTGGGTACACGCCTGAGGATTACGCTGCCGCCGTAATTAACTTATTACCTTGGAACGTGACTTTAGAATATCGAACCGTATGTGCCCCCCCCCCGCATATATGAGCCATATTTATTTATTGCACGTTGTTCATTCTGAAGACCCCTTTGTTGTACTTGTTAGTCAAACATGCAATTCGAAAAACAATTTGACAAATGAAAAGTAACTTGTAGAGATTACAAAATAAAACTCCGATTACAGTTTATAATATCGTGACCAAAGCAACAAGTTCCAAATTGTGCCGTGTAAGCAAGCTTTTGGATTAAATTGGCAATCTCGAAAAGCTCTTACAATGTGGTGATGTCATGCACGTGCCAAAGTGGTTTGTGGACAGGGGGTGGGGGTGGGGGGGGCGACCAGACGGGCAGCTGGGCGGCTGGAAATTGGATTGTTTTTTTTTTTCTTTTCTTTTTTTCTTTTTTTTTGACGGTCCATATGGTCTCCCGGTTCAAAATCAAACAGGGGACAGGGAAATTGATTATCTTTTAATTAAAGGTAACCATATCCACCTCGGAGAGCCACTTGGAGAGAGTAATGCATTTAGCACACAGCTGCGGTCCCCGGCCCGCCAAAGATGGACTTCGGGAACCGTGGTGGCAGGAAAATGATCCAGAAAAAGCAATATGCCCGATTTGTAGAATAATAGCATCAAGAAAATAAAGTAGCTGGAATTGTTTTCATCAGCCAAAGTGCAGCAGTGTCACAAAGTGACGGCTAGACGGGTATCTGCTGAGGTTAATGATGTGAGATTAATTGTTTAATTAGGGCGCTCGATAGCGGGGCTGGAGGCAGTCACCCAAACCTCGCCGCTTTGTCCCAGAGTCATCAACGAGGAAAGCATTTCAATTTATGTTTTTATAAAAGAGCTTTATAGACAGTTGACGCTTAGCCACCCATCGCTGTCCTTTAAAATCCGTTCCACTCGAGCAGAAGGCCGTCCGTCTTGTGCTCGGTTGTCGAGCGGAAAGTCCTCAGCTGAGGCAAGCAGGAAGTCGTAAAATGAATTCTAGGTGGGTTACGACACACCTGCATCATGTTTGGTCTGAAGCAAACGTGCTGCGGACGTGATGCAACCCGTGCAAAATTTCAATCTTGGCCGTGTGCGGATGTGAAAATACTGCATCAAAGCGCTCTCTTACTCTAAGACCATGATTATCCCCGCAGGGGAAAAAAAAAAGTCCTTTTCATTCGTGTTCAAGTAAAAGTTCCCAGGGCTAAAGAGACCAATGTTCTCAATGGCGTAACTGCCTCAATACCTGCAAGTATACATCGCGTTGGAATTATCTATTCAGATGATCGCACTTTGCTGAATCCAAAAGTTTTACTTAGTGCAGCCATTTTCGAAAGCCTTTGTGCTCATTAGGGTTGCAGGTGGGCTGCAGCCGATTCCAGCTCTCTTTGGGTGAGAGCACCCTGGACTGGTCGCCAGCCAAATGCAGACAAAAAAACCATTTGTGAACTTCAAATGCAAGTTTTGGGCATTTGGGTGAAAGCCAGACTGCTCATGCTAGCGGTCAGTCAGTCAGTGGTTTGCTCGCCTGACTTGCCTGCCGGCAGCGTGGACATGGTCCTGGCGACCAATCCAGGATGTCGTCTGCCCCCTTAGCTTGAATGTCCTGCTTTCAAGAACACCGAACAGGATGAGCAGAAGAGAAAATGGATGGCTGGATGGAAATATGGACATAAATAATTCGCTTGGAATTTAAATATTATCCCGACCCACGATTTCCAGTGCTACCAGAACCTTAGTTGGACGTACAGCGCGAATGAGCCTTGACACGGTTGATCTTTTACCTCAGAAAAAGCAAATCCTGTAAAACTTTAATCTCTTCCTCCTTCTCATATGAATACAGTAAGATCATTTATGCGCCGATAGCGGAGAGTTGAATGAGCGAAGACGACAACAGCTATGGTTGGCCTCCGAGAGACTGGGTGTGGGTGGGGGGGCTAATCCAAAGGAAGCAAATTAATTAGGCGAGTGCAGTGACGAGGGAGGCTTAGGACGGGGTACGTAGTGATGGATGATGAGCTCACCCTTCCGCCCTCAAAGGGGGGATGGCTGAAGAAGGTGGTCGCCCTTCTCGCCAGCTGAGCCCCTGCGCCTCTTGGGATCATTTAATACACTTAACATTCAGCCCGCATTGATCTATTAATTGTAGTGTAGGTGACCACGGGACCCCGACCGACTGCATTAACAAAGCCCCTTGCCTCTCATCGCAGTATCCACTTTGCGGACTAGCTCGGATTTCCATCACGATGGTGACACGTGTATTCAAAATGTACGTTGAATTTTTTTTTTTTGGTTAACATGCACGCCTTCCCTTTATGCAAAGCCTGTCATAATATTGCGTTGTCTAACCTTTCAACTCGTTCTCTTCGTTAATAGCAGAAAACGATCTTGTCTTTTAATAAGTTGTAAGTGGCATGGGTGCGTTCCAAATTGGTGTCTGAATGATATGTGAATGTGGCAATGGCCTCTGGATGCTTTCAAATCTCCCAACGTCATCAAAGCATTGCATTGATACATTTGACATTGAATTATGCATCGGTCACAGTTTGAAGGACAGTTGTCGCGCCAATGGAGTGAATGAAACGAGTCAGCGAAAGCGGTCTTTTTTTTTTTTTTTTAACGTTACCTTGGTTTTGTTTAGAGAAAGTCTGTGTGATTGTCTTCAGGATTCTCATATTCTTATCCCATCTTGTGAAAGGCAGCAGCACCCATTCGAAGGATGATTCTGGCTGCGAATGAAGGCTCCTCAAAAACATTGTTTATTATCCAAGGTTGATGTTCATCTGTTCATTAAAACAATGCATCGGTAGCAACGTGACAAGTGGCTGCCATTTTTGGTGGAGTTTTCATGAGGCTAATCAAACGTAGGAATAAGGGATTTCACCTACACGTTCAATTATTGCGTCCTCGGGGCAAGTTAAATTAAACAAAACATGCAGGTTCTGTTCTATTATCGGAGTGATTAATTGAGTTTCTGTATCTCGTAATATGTTTGCCTCTTCCACTATCAAAGCACAAAAGAAACCCTCTGTTAAATGCGGAAAAGAACATTTGCTGCCATTAGGTCCACCTTCTCTTTTTTATTGTATTATTTTTTTATTTTGTTATTATTTGTGTTCAAAATTTCGTGGTGACAAAAAAAAAAAGGATTTCTTTTAAACTTAAAAACCATCTGCGAACATCTTTGCATCCTTTTTACAACCTTGACGAACAAATTTGCTACGGTCACATCGTATTCGGTGCTCAGTGAAATACCACTTTGACGAAGTAGCTACTTGAAGTCACCATGAGAATGGGAAAAAAATGAGAGAATATTGTGCTGATGTACTCATTAGTTTACGTGTGTGTCTTTGTGTGTCTTACTTTTGACAAAAGTATGATAATGAACTAACATGTACGGAACATTGGCCCTAATCCTCTTCCGTACGCTGCACCCTATATATGAAAACAGTTTTAAAATAGGCGCTTCATTGAAGGTGCGCCTTATACTGCGAAAGCACGTTATCGTGCGGAAAATATGCTACATAACCTGGAGTGGACAATCTACGAGAGTGAACAACTTTAAGTATTCTCTCAGTCCTGGCCCGTGTTCTAAAAGGAAGTAGGCGTTGGAAGGACAATTACACCGGGGAATTTATTTACTCAGCAAAAACATTACGTCTGTTGTCCAAGGTTGTCGAGACAAGAGCATGATGAAGATCAACAGCAGACTGTGTTTGCTGAAGGTTTGCCATGTACGAGTTGACAAATCATCAAGGGCGGTGAGTCACGTTGGTCTCAATGTAGGTTGGACCCGTGTGTGTGAATTCTACTGGTAAAATCAAACTAGCGGTGTTATGACTGGGAGACCCCTGTGATTGCTAATAAAACATAAAAGCGCTTTCATCAAGCCTTCTTTTTTTTTTTTTTTTTTTTTCAAATGGCCACTCCGGGCGTCGGCGCGTTCCTGAAATCACAGTGTGTGTTTTTCTTCTTTGTCACATGGTGCTTATTGGGCCGTTTAAAGAGGGGAGAGAGTGTGTAGATTTTAGCAATGCCTCCCCAAGTCATAATCGGGCTGGAGAAGATGAAAGCCATTACATAATGGCGACTCACACTGAGAAGAGAGGAGTGAAGGGTAATTGCACTTAGAGTTCTTGTTCTTTCGCTGCTGTCTTGAATAATTCACCGAAAGCTGCGAGGCCTGATAGAAAGTCTACCCCACCGCCCCCCCGCCCGCGCCACCCCTGCCTCTTCATGGTCCGCTGGGGTATTGAAAGTTTGATGTTTTTCCCCTTTGCTTCTCGCTGCTATGGGTTTCGACAGATAGGAAGGCATCTCAACGGCGAGGAGTCATGTCGCTTGTCCAATTTGACTCGAGTGAATCGGCAGTCTCCGACTCACACGCCGGGATGTGGAAAAGAAGATTGTTATTTCTGTCTCACAAACGTTTTGTGTGATTTGACTGCGAAGGAGGCGGGCGATGAGATGAAAACATTAGATGCGATGACATTTTCTTGATCCTCTTACGGGTAAAACATTGCATTTAATCGATGGGCCTTTGTGAAATGTGTTGTTTGTTTTAGGCGTGACCCACCAAAATTGGCCCAGTGTCATCCTTTGGTAATTTATTCAAATGTATTCTCAAAGCCCGTTTCTCTTGACTTGGTATCTAAGCGACTCGGCTTGATTTAGACTAGACCGACGTGACTTGTCGAGTCAGCTTGTTTCAGATTTGAAATCTGCATCTTAAAACAGTTTGCCTTTTTAAGAAGGAAAGCAGGCGAGAAAGGAAAACGAGGGCGTCTGTTTCATTCACGCCAACTGAGCAACCCAGTCGGCGTCACTTGTTGGTGTGCAGTGGCGATTAACACCAACAAGTGATAGGAGAGCAACTCCGAGGAGCATTAACTTGAATTCATGGATTATCTTGTCGCTCACCTCAACCTTGTCATTGAAGGCTACAAATTAAACAAAGTAAAGCAACATTTCGTTATTCCGCTCCTCACCTGCGAAACAAAGTCCCCGAATACCCGAGGTCTGCTCAAACTTCCAGTGTATTTAAATAAGGGCTGAAGACAGTATTGTTCACTTCTCTTGTTTTAATCCCCATTTGCACCTTATCTTTTAATTTCTCCAGACACATGCTTGGTTTTAATCATCTAACAATTATTTTAGATGACTCTATTATGATTTTTACATCTTTATATTTCGCCGTCTTAAATGCTTTTCATGTTTTATGTAAAGCACTTTGAATTGTCATGTTCGTGAAATGTGCAACACAAATTAGCTTTCTTTGCCGATGATGTCGGCAAAAATATGACGCAAAGTCGTGACGACGACGTCTAACTTCATTCGTCCTGACATGACCCACAAATACGTGTAAGCTAACTTCACCGTTTAGCTAACAATATGTTGACGTGTAGACATTATTCATAAGTTGTTTTTTGTTTTGTTTTTTTACTTCTTTTTGTATGATCAGTAAAAGCAAATATTTAATATTCACTCCGAAATACAGAATGTCGTGACTGAGCAAGATTTTATGACTTGACTTAGGACATCCTTGAACCATGTAGTGACTTGACTTGCTTGAAATTTGCTGGTTTGACTTGCTTGAGACTTGAAGGTATGACTTGAGACTTACTTGTGACGTGCAGTATGTGACGTACTCCCACCTCTACCCGAAGCAGAACCGCGGAAAAAAAAAAAAAAAAAACGTCTCAAGAACCCATGTCCCAAAAGACACAGGAAGTTGGCAATTTGGGTTTGAAGCGGCCATTTTAAGGATATCGACCATTTCGAGGACCTCTTCAAAAGTGACCCTTTCCTCGATGTTTTTTTCTAATTGCTACCAAATTTGAAGTGCCTACACGACGCAGATGGCCGATGCTAAATTGTGAGAAATTTGATGGGGTTTTTTTTTTCCATCGTGCGTGGGCAGATAACAGCGGCAAAGGTTGATGAGTTTCATAAATCCAAAACTGTTATAAGTCATAGACGTTTCCATTTTCGTGTGCAAAACACATACGAAAACAACGTGTGTTGGCTTAAACAGCCTGAAGGGCCTCATTCTCATTGGGGTAAATAACTTACAGGGGCGAGGCGGCTTTATTTGGAATTAATTGCAAACAAGTTGCCCGCTAATGGCCTGCCAAAATGGCCTAAATGGAAAGTGTTCCATTAAACCTGGCCACTCTTGATGGCATCAGACGTATTCGCGCTGAGTGTCGCCTTGTGAAAATGATAACTTGCTAATTTATTATAAATAAGGATGAATGGTTTTCACTCTGCCGCGTGCAAATCGATCTGTGATGCTCGACACCGCAGAGGAGGCTCTCAAACAGGGGCAGGTTTGGGAACACGATGATTGTAAGCCACCTGAGAGAGAGAGGAAAAAAAAAACGGAAAAGCTGTTAGCTTATTTTGTCAGACGGGTTAAAATACCATACCTTGCCTTGTATTGTGTTTTATAACGATGAGCAAATGATTTTTTCACACAATAGACCTCATTTGCTCTCCTGTTTTTACCCTGCAAACTGACATTTTCCTTGGTTTATTTTGCAACCCCATCCGAACAAATAGCAATTAAACCCGCAGAAGAAATTGCGCTTGATTTTTGTCTTTTTAATAGATAGTGTCCATCAACTACAGTCATTTCACTTTTTATAGTGTGAAGTCTTTGATCATGTCGAAGATTAAACAACATTGTAAAAGTCGTTGACCTTAGCACCCAATTCATGCATTGACAGCAACTGAAAAATATCACAGTTTGAAAAAGGATAAGCCGTGGCATGTCGGAGGAAAAAAAAAATTGCTGACTGAGTTATGAAATTCCACTTGGCTTTGACTCTTAATGGATACATCGACTCCTGCGAATATTTTATCGGATCACATCTTTGATCATGACAAAGACGTCACAACGTGATTTTATCTTGACTTCAAAGCAATATTGGCGCAACCCCAACCTTGAAATTCATGTCGACGTGCACGTCGCCCGGGCTTGACAATTGATGGCGAACGCCACCTGGAAGGAGAGCATGTGTAAGAAGACGCGCTTGCGTCAAGAAAGCAGTTGGCAATGTTCTTTAGAGAAAAAAAAAAAAGCCTTGAAGAAGGCAGGCGGAGTGAGTGCGCAACGCGACTGTGGGGGAGGATTTGCATAGGTAGACTTAAGTGTTCTTCACCTCATCCTTGCTTTTGTTTTCATGTGACAACTGCCTGACAGCCCAGAAAATGGGACACGGGCACTGGAAAAAAGGGCTTAGGAAACCAAGTGACTAAACCCAAACAGTTTGATAACCTCCAGCGGCGTTGCAGGAACACTCGGTCCAAAATGCAGACTGAGAAATAAATTTTTTTTGGGGGGGGGGGGGGGGGGGGGGCTTAAACGAGTATTGGTATCCTTGTGCAGTTTATTATCAACTCTCTGATAACACGATAATCTGTCCACTGTCGTAACCGCTGTCCCTGAAAGGGTTAAAGTGACAAAAGTTTCTCATTAAGAATTTCGACAAATCCAGAAAATTAAAGGCGCTTTTTAGTTCGGTATGCGTTTGACCCTTAATTCATGATGTCTTAATCGTTTACTTTTAACTCATTCACTCCCAAAGACGTTTTTAAACGTCTTTTCAGACTTGGTCTAGAATTGGCTGGTACTGAATGAGTTTTAATGAGTATTTCAATTATTATTGTTTCTCTGTCGCTGTCAGTGGCATAAAGCGGTAGGCCTCACAAATAATCGCTCTTCAATCGAATGGCAACAAGGTCCAACCAACCTGTGAATCCATCTGTTGCCATTCATCTCACAGATGAAGTCACGGTTCCGTGCAAAACAGATCAGCTTTGCGTTCAACAATACAAGCCTAAATTTCACAGCCGAGGTCATGATTTCGTCATGCATCCTTTTTGTTATTTTTGTTTGCCGGTTGACCATGAGGTTTTCTTATGCAAACTGCGTACTCAACAAGTTGGAAAACATTGATCTAATAACAGTTCTCCTACATAAAACTGATAAGTTATCGAATAAGTTTTATTTGATGCCCAGAGATTATGATGTCATAATTCATATTGAATATGGATAGAGTCATGATTATGTGTGCTATTTACTCTCACCTGCATGATGAGTGAGGTGAATGAGTTCATCTCGTGCATGAAGAACATTATCGTCTCCGTCTCTTCATTGGCGGGACATGAACACACACACATTTGTCATCTTTTGGACTGTAAGCACCACCGCGCTGGATTTCAAATCAAACGAACACGATGAGCTTTAATTGCAGACTTTCATCTTTAATGTGAGGGCGTTTACAGTACTGTACATCCAAATCAGGTACCCTCTGTAGGAATTATAACAGTTCGGAAATATAAGAGACCTTGAGTAAGACACTGAACCCCCCCAGTTGCTCCTCAACTGAATAATTGAAACCAATCAATATATAGTCAAAATAATATCATTCCAAAATGAACTAAACTACAATATAAACTGGAATTACTTTTAAGAAATCACACCAGCTTATGCCACCCCCCTCCTCTACTACCACCACCACCATCTGCCTGTGTGACTTTTGGAACGTCTCTCGTTTTTGGGGGGAAGAAAATCGCTTTTCAGTTGGCGTGCAAATGACATAAAAATAAATAAATAAAGCAACATGTTTTTACAAGTACCCGCACTCCCTCAAGTTGTCATAACTCGATCGCGTGTGTTTACAACAACACTGAACTCTTACTGTCCCCTGTTTACCTTCACCGGGCGCCACACCCTGTGCGATTGCGTGTCGATGCGACAATGGGCACACCTTGGCATTGTTTACCGTCATCATAATATGATCCTGGCTTTTGAGCGTGTCCTGGCGCACACGCACGGGATGGAATCATTCTGTCCACAAAGGAGACGGCAGCATTCCCCTACTGAAAATCCACTGGGAAAACTCCAGCAATGGCTGCCAGCACTTTGTTCACTAACCTCTTTTGGCAAGGAAGCGGATGGCTAATTAGTCTGATATTTTGACTGGATTGTTGTCTGCTCAAATAGTTGCAACGTGCTCGCCCCAATTCAACATGAATTCTACTCGAACAAAACACATGCGTTAAAGCAATAATATGGTGATTTCATCGAATCTATCGATTAAAACTGTCCTCAGTCCAGCATCTGCAAGGTGCGCAGTGGCCTAACACAGTGCCATACTGGCCAAAGGCCATAGGGTTCATGTGGAAGCCTGAAATAGACATCTCATGTGAAATACAGACTATAAAGTGTGCGTGGTGGGGTTCCCCAGTGCCCCCACGGTTTTGCTGCCTCTTACTTAGATACAGTCGGTCTCGCAATAATGGAGGGAGGTCGCAGCCCAAACCCAAGCACTTTTAATATGTGTGTTTCACGATGACGTTATGCTAGCTTAGCAATTAGCATGGCTTCTACAGCTTTCCCTCCATTAATTTCTCCTCGTACTCCCTTTGTGAGAACGATACTTGTAAGAAATGTAGTTTATTCGCCGCTATGGAGGCGAGATGATGGAGGCTGTGACTGCTGAGTTCCGAGCGAAACCGCAACGTGTTTAACAGGCATTGATAGCCAACTGAAGCGTTGTTTGATGAACTTGTTATTGCTAGTTGCTGCGACGTCTCGCCTTGATCTTCCGACTACCCGTCTGAGGGTGATATAAACAGCCTATCAAAGCTGCTGGCAGCTGCGATGGCCAGGACCAGCCCGGAAATAACGCTCTGTTGGTGAAAATTAACATCTTCCCGATATTACCAATGGCCACCCTGCCCTGATGCTATTGGACAGGTGGACTCCACAGACAAGTGTACATAAATCTTGCAGGCTTGAAAGGGGCAAAAAAAAGCAATTGCAACTTGTCATAGTCGGCAGCATAAATGAGACAAGATTTCGCATTAAAACCCGAGCGGGATAATCCATTGTAAACGGCGGATGTCACTTCGCGCAAATTGCTACAAGGTGTTTTTTTTTTTTTTATATACATACTTTGGGGACTGTGTGCAATATAAATGTGAGGTTAGCCAGCATGTCTTTGAATTAAACATGGTCATTCCCCACTTGCCATTTAAATAACACTAAGACACTCAAGTGTGTGAATTGTTATGCCATGCAAAATAATCTCAGGCACACACACTCACACGCACACAACCATCCCTATTGTTCTTCAACCCGGCTGACATTTGGCTGATATTTAGGGCCTGCTTGTTGCACTGAAAATATTTAGAGTGCAAATCCTTTTCTTCCCCTCCAGGCGCCGAGCCGCACTAATGATCGCAACCTGACAAACTCTTCTGCATCATGCATCGTTGTTTTCAAAAGGGGGGACTGAGTTGAGAGGTTTTCTACTTTTTTTCTGATTATGACCGTTCTGACTTCCAGTGTCACCGCCACATTTGTCTCGTGACACTTTCCCTGTAAATGAATGGGTTTTTTTATTATGTTTTATTATGTTGTCTGCTGTGTTCAGGATTTCTTTTAATTAACGATACAAATCAATTATTTTGTTGAATTGCTTGCAAGACCAGACCAATTCATTTGCCAGCCAATTTAATCAGTCGACATAAGACAAAACATAAATGACATGCACCCCACCGCCCCTCAAAAAAATGTCGAATAAATTGTTTGTTTTTTTCTCTGTTGTAAAGTGAAACACAAAAGGGCACTTCATTCAAATTCATTTTTTCTTGTTGCAAGCATTCAGGAAACAAACACATTAATTGGGCAATTAATTGCTTTCTGGAATTGTATTTATTTATGATGTATCGGATGCGAATGTATTTTTGTTGTTGTTGTTATTGAATGTTTTGATGATGATTTACTGTCGCCCCGCTTTCAGACCTGCCGAGCTTCATCAAATCCCCCGAGGACCAGACGGGCATCTCGGGCGGTGTCGCGTCCTTTGTGTGCCAGGCCGTCGGCGAGCCCAAACCCAGAATCGCGTGGATGAAGAAGGGCAAGAAAGTCAGCTCGCAGCGCTTTGAGGTGAGCAGTGAGCACCCACAACTCGTGACTTACTTGCGCAAACGAGCGTAACATGTCGCCCGGCCTCAGCATTGCTATTGATCCTCAAAGAAAACACACCCGGCCTCCTTCTCTCCAAGAAAGACCATACAAGCCTCCCTCCTTTGGCTTTAATCTTCTTCTGTCTCAGTTTATCGAGGAGTCTACTTCATCTTTGTGTATCCTCGCGCCCGCATCGGTCAGCTACATCTTTTCCGCCCATGCATCGCTCTTGATGTGGTACTTACTGCCGCTTCTTTCGGCACGCCTGAACAAAAACGATACCTCACATTGCTTTCCCGACCATCTGTATCCGAATATCTAGGATGCGGCGTGGGTTCTTTTGTCTCTTAGGTTTCCTTATCTGTTTGTTAAACATCCACTCGAAGCCTAACTAAATTGGTGTCTTATCTAAGTAGTAGTTTCTCTAACCTTTTTAACCAAATGCCGCCGAAGAAACTACTAAAGCACTCCAAGAACCATCCTCATGTCTCACATTTAAATACAGTAGCGTGCTGTGTCTAAGTTGGGAGTAGCCAACCAGTTGGTCACGGTCGACTGGTCGACTTCGGACAGCTGCCAAGTTGACCGCGAGGGCTATTAAGGGGGAAAAGAAAAGTTTTCTTTGGGGAGGGGGGAGTGTTGTGTGCGCATTGTTATTGGATATTTGGTGTTAGTGTACACAACAGATTGCAGAACCTGCCCATAAGAAAAGCTTTTTTGTTTAAAAAAAAAAAAAAAGTAGGTCACTTTTGTGCAATGGTTTCAAACCTCACTTCCTGTCCCTTAAAATACGGTGCTCAGCTGGAAATTTTAGCTCACTGGTCAGCGCTCTGCACTCGCAAACCGGAGACACGGACGCCGTGGTCCACCACAGCTCCCTTATCCACATACAGATCTCTCTCGCTCTCTCTCTAAATATATTTATATAAAATCAGAAATAAAAAAAAAATAGACATTGTGTTATTGCCTATGTTTTGTGCATTGTTAATGCTTTTACGTGTTCTCTAACGCTCCTTGTTAGATCTGCAGCTGATGTGAAAGCGCTGCATAAATAAAGATGTATCAGTTGTTTCTATGCTGTAACAGACTGAAATGGTGAAAAGTACAAAGTGAACCAAGCCCCCCCCCCTCCTCCCCCTTCCGTCCCCTCTCGCCTTCTCCCAGGTGATCGAGTTTGATGACGGTTCGGGGTCCGTGCTGCGCATCCAGCCGCTGCGCACGCACCGCGACGAGGCCATATACGAGTGCACGGCGGCCAACAGCGCCGGCGAGATCAACACCAGCGCCAAGCTGACCGTGTTTGAAGGTGAGACGAGGACCTCCTCCTCCTCCTCCTCCTCCTCCTCCTCCTCCTCACTTCACCTCTGCTGGCTCACAATGCCGCGTAGCCGACATCCACAAGTGGCGTTGGCATCCATTATGCATTCATTTGCATCGGAACGCTTTGAGGATTCCTTGAATTTGTCAGTGTCAAGTGTGGAGCAATTCATGTGACGTGAACATTGGGTCCCATCGTTTTATGGAGAGATGAGCATGATAAGCAGCTCATTGATTGTGGAATCGGTTGCTGGTGAGTCGCACTACTTGGTTGCAACCACCAGTCGCTCTGGTGATTCGGCTCCAAGTTGTTTTGCTGTATGAAGAAGCACAAAGTGACATCATCTCTGGGAAGATAAGTGACGTCAATGGGATGTGTCTGGGCAGAGCGAACAGATAGATCTTCTCTCCCCCTCATAAAATATGATTTGATCCTTAATCCATGGTTCCAGAAGGAAATATATCAAATTTTAGTCAGTGATGCACAAAAAATAATAATAATAAATCAAGACAAATTTAGCTTGGTATGAACAGGGTTCGAGTTGATTTTCTTGATTTTTTTTTTGTTTGTTTATTGGGGGGGTATGTTTATTCCATACATTATACTGCTAGGCAATAATTCAATAAGCAATAGACACCGGATCAATATCAGTAGAAATTGCACTCATTATCAATTTAAAAATCAGGACGTGTCATTCTGCATGCCGTCTGCAGAGGCTACGGTATAACGTTAGATTTGTGCCACTATTGGAAGCACCGAGGCGGAAATTTGGGAATACAGAAGCTTCTTTTAACGACCAGATATCTGAAATGGTATTTTTCCTCCATTTCAGAGTTGTTTGCTTTGATTTTTTTTCCATCTTTAATCAGTGTAATTGTTTTGAATTTTGTCTTTCACCAATGGAATTATTCTTATTAAAAAAACAAAACAGACAAACAAAAAAAAACTTCTGTGATTATCGATAGACTATGTGGATAGATAAGATTCGCCATAGATATGTTTAAAAAGACATTTGGTTTATCTTTTAATTGACCGGTTAATTTAGCTTTTTCGTAGTTGTTTTCACCTTTTAGCCAAGGTTCAATATTATATTTTAAAATAACAGTTACCTACATTGAGCCTTTTACATCTGGGTCCTTATTTTGAAGCACTAAAAAGAAGGTGTAATTTCATGTTTTTCATTTAACACTCTACGATGGAAAAGTGTGCACTTTGGCCCTGATCCAAATTCAGGATTGCTCAGCCTTGGAGGGGTCAACACCTCTCCCCAACACCACATGTCCACAAAACACAAAATGGCCGCAAATGTAAAGTAGTCGGCGAGCGAGGAGCTGAATAATCACACAAACAGCTTTTGGAGTGTTTTCCACAGATCGGCGTCCCCCTCCGCCCCCCTCGCCCTCTGCCCACTCCTCCTCGGCAGCGTTAATGTACTTGATGTATGTGGACAGAGGTTCCGCACCCTGTCCCCCGCTCAGCCTTCCATATCAGCGGCTCGTGAGTGTGCATTTCCTCCCTAATTGATTGTAATTTTGTCATGCGGATGCGAGTCACTGCAGGGCTTTGATTCCATTAGAAATTTAAAAAAAAAAAAAGGCTGCAAGCGAGCCAGTGGGAGGATGAGGGTCATCCGTCGCCATCTCGCCGGACTTGCAGAACATCCCACTCCTTCCCTTTTTCCCCTGCATGCTTATTTGATATCATTGGTCGGACCTTGCGTAATCTTCCCAAAGGGACTTTTGCTTTACTTTCGACCCCCCCGCCCGCCCCCCTCATCCCTCACCCCTCCCATACTCGTCCTCGTCTTGTGCATCGTGAGGAATTGTGTGGCACGAGGTGAACATGAGTCACACAGCATTAGGCGCAAGCACAAGTGCACAGTCCCCCCAGTTATTGTGGGAGTTATCAGGAAGAACAGCTTCTGCTCTCCTGGGGGAAAAAAAAAAAAGATTCTGGAGTGTGTCTGTGGGATTTTTGTCACTCATGTTGGGCCCTGAGAGAGGCCACGGCTCGCTGTATTTGTTGCCGTTCATCCTGTGATGGGCCTCTTCCGCACCAATGTCACGCACGCATCTGGGCTGTCACCACAAGCTGCCTTGCTTGTGGGAACGCTTCTCCAAACTGTTCTCACAAAGTCAGAAGTATCCAAATGTCTTCAAGTCCACAAAAAAAAAAAAAAAAAAAACAAACGTGCAGTACATTTTACCTTTATTGTATATTTTGGTCGAGGGGGTTGGATTCCGGAACAGAGAAATGACCAATTTTATTCATTTTGAAAGGGATGACTTGAGCGTGATCACAATACGGAATTGAATTTGTTTCTCAAGGCACCACTGTATCATTACAGTACCGGTAATTTAAAAAAAAATAAAATAAAATGACTCGGACAATTATGCAAAGGACTTGGCTGTACAGCAAACCAGTCAGGTCATTTGCAACCGTGTTACGGGAATGTTACAGGAGGCAAATGCACTTTTAATTGCATTTTCCCTACAAAAGAAACTATTTAAATGTGATCAATAAATGTCTGTCACAGAAAAGACACATTGCTGCTGTTGATTTTTATCAACAATTTTCTGTCTTTTGTGCATGAAGCTTTTCCCTCTCAAGCGAATGAGGAGCACTTCTGACTGTCCCGAGAATTGATCACAATAAGTTTCAGAAGTCATCTCGACATTCTTTGTAGTTTTCCATCAACGGTTACAGAAAAAAAAAAAAGACTCGTGGCGATGAGTAAGTGTCAACTGTTTTGAGCCGACAGAAGCAAAACAATGTGAGCTCATACGTCTTGTGTGGAAAACCCGCTCTCGGCCTACAGGCTCAGGCAAGTCGACGATGGCTGCCTGCACTTACCTGCCCGCAGAGGAATGGGCAGGCGGCCAAAGCAAACGGGCGCCCGCTGAAGGTGAAGGCTTCATTGAGCACCTGAAGCGTCTGACACAAAGGAGACAGATGTTCTCGTGTGAAAACAGACTCGTGTTGCTCAATCGCCGTCGTCGTTTGTGCTACATATGCAATCTCGTGCTGGGGATTGGAGTGCTGTCCTCTTTGCTGTTATGTTTATGGTTCTGGATTGGATTTTAAAGCTTTGGCAGGTCATGCAAAAGGCCTTCTGCTTACTACCTCCAAAGGCGGCCTCTCCCGGTGCTGCGCATTTTCGAGATTGGCCTTTTATTGTGGGCAGCCTAAGGCAAACCTACACAATACATACGTTGCACTGCACGAGTCAATTTGGTGGCAACATCAGTTGCCGACTAGTTTTCGCAATTTGTATTCATATTTTTGTCCCGTATATGAACATGAAAAAATAGACGGGTGCTCATTCCGCGACACAAAACCTCTCTAAAGAGCCACGTCGCCAGCCCAGCCCGACTATATTTAGGCTATTGTTTTGTGGACTTGGCAATGCATCAAGTTCACAGCGGCGGAACTCGGTGCGAAAAACACGCGGGCAGCTCGCAAGCAGACGGAGATTAATGGTCGGCCAACCTTAATGGACCACGCTAGCCTGGAGCTTTGAGAACTTCTACAGCAGCTCAGATGAAAACGAATGGCTGTTGGGTGGGGGGGGGCTTTTGTTAACATTAACTGCAGTGCCCTTGTTGAGCAAAGCACAAGGTGAGCATCATTCAATACCAGGAAGCCTCACCGCCACTGTATTAATTTTAATAAATGTGTGTATACTTAGGGGCGGGGGGGGGGGGGTATCAAAAAATAC
>CAAKHF010024316.1:1921-30549 GCA_901007745.1 Hippocampus kuda | reverse complement strand
GCGAGCACATGGTCTGTCCGCCGTGGTTGCGCCTTACACACAACGTTCACCAGCCTTGTTGTCGGCATGTTCCAAGATGTGACCTTGTGTGTGTGCGTCTTTGGAAATCCAACCTAACGCAATCTGATTCGAGATGCCGGTCGACATCATCAGACTTGCTCATACTCAGCTTTTCCAGAGGAAATGCGTATACCAAGTGGTTATCTTCTTCCTATAATAATAATCCTAATAATTATTATTATTATTTGTATGTAATGACAACCGTGTCTGTGTGTGTCTGTGTGCCTTGAGAACACACACACACACACACACACACACACACACACACACACACACTGCGACACTGTGTGTGTAATCCCCCAACAGGTGGTTAGGATAGAGGGAGTCTAGACAGCCGCTGGTGCAATTCCAATTGCTTTATTGACCAACTGTCCCAAGATACTATAAGCACAAGCACATTCTCTGTCACCCGGGGACCCACATCTTCCTACTGTTCCAAAGTTGCAAACCGTTTTATAGAAGTTAAGAACAGCAAAGCTTTTTTTTTTTGGCTTAAAAATAGCCTCAGAAAATACATGCGCAGTATGTTGCATTTTTAAACGCGGTTTCAAATGTGTTTGGCATACCGCCACAAGTACATTGCTAGCGCTAATGTTAGCTAGCTAGGACTGAGCGGCACTGCATTTGTAGAGTAGCTTGTGACTCGATAACAAGTGAGTAAACTTTCCAGACACTTTCCCCGTATTGTATGTTCTATGTTTGAACTTGACACACCTCAGGACTGTTGTGAAAAATGCATGTGAATGTTTACTCGCTCTCCGCAACCCACCCAAAGTGGGTCCCAAGCCACCAGCTGCAAATCACTGTTTTTAGACAACCCGCCGATGGCGTCGCCTCGCGCCGTCACTTAACACGCAGTGCCAAACGTTTTAGCGAGTTAACAGTCAGCCAATTCTACATTCTCTTGCGCTGACTTCGACGTCCTTCAACGGGCCAGGCATGCTTTTCAGATGCACACGTGACCAAGCTGGCATTCAAAATCAGGTGGCGTTGCCGTAAAGGCCGACTTTGAGCCAACCACGTCTTGACCTCGAAGCGGCGAGGAGTTTTCATTTTCAAACCAAGGTCGGTTTTTGCCACGTGTGATCGTTGCTGGCACGACATGTCTTGAAATGTAAACGGATGGCGCATTAGCATACAAGCCATGCAGCGAGCCTCCCCACTCTCCCGCCCACCTTGCGAAGACTCTTGATTTAAACGCTGCGGAGGAGCGTTTCTCCATGGACCAACTCATAACCCCGATGCCATTTAAACATAGATGCCTTGTACACCCCTGCAAACCTTTGATCCTTTCTCTTACCTTCTCTACACGAGATAGCCAGTTTGGTGAAGGTCAAATCAAGTTCACCTGTGGAGCTTAGATTCATTTTATGGGAGCATACGTCACAATCAAAACAAAAGCTTTTAATCGTGTCAAATATAAGCTACCTTTTATTTTTTTGTTGGGGGGGGCAAAAATAAAATTTCCTTTTATTATTATTTTTTTAATTATACACATTCATTTATGGTAAATTATTTGGTGGACCATTAAGGTACGCCTCACAGACCCTCAGGTTTCCGCAGAATCCGGTTTTTGAAAACCACTGCTCTAAAGAGTTGAAAATAACCAGACTGGAGGGTGGAGGGTGGGAGAGTGTGGGGGGGTTAAGTGTCGCAGGTCTGACAACTTAAGCGCCCTCGTTCCCGCAGGCGGTCCGCGCTATTTCTTCCCCAACGTGAGATTGACAGTTTGGTGACAGCGTCATTAGTATGCAGGTGCATGTCAGCACCGAGTCGCACGGCGGCAAATTCGCCACCTCGGAATAGAGGCTGTGCTGTCGTGAGATCTGAGCGCGCCACTCCCTCCTACCCGAGAAGACTCACCTTGGTAGTCAGTGTGCCGGGTGGTGAGCCTTGTTTGTCGCATCCATCTCATGCTGCATGGTGTTGGGGGTGGGGGGTGGGCAACTTGTATCCCGACACATCATCTTACGCCGTCCGATCTGTCTTGTTCCCAACTGCGCGGCTGGCTGGCTGACTTTCACGCTAGTTCTGCGCTGTTTGGGAGGTGTCATACTTGTTGTTGTCGCAAACATGTGTTTCACACACTCAAAGTTTTTACATGTGTGTTGTCAGTCACGAGAGGCAGGTAAGTTTGCTGTTGTTTGCCAAACTACCATTTTGGGACAACTCCATAGAGCCCCCCACCCTTCGCGCAGGCTTTTCAGCGGCATCAGAGTAGAGCTGGCGTTTATTCGCCATTGCCTTTCAGGTGATGGGGACAAATGCTTTCAACACAAAGGGGTGTGAGCACGGAGTTTCAGGTGTCAACCTTACGTATACTTTTAGACATTCGTCCAGCAACAGGTGGAATTTTTCTGAACTATCATAGCCAGGGGGCCTGGTACCAGGCCATTGTGAATGTCAGGAAAATTTGGTGATTTTACCAAATGTATTTCCGGACCGGTTGCGACCGAGACAGTTACCATCTTGACATGCGTTAAGAGTCAGACATTTTGAAATGTAATGCAGAAAATCCAGTCACTTTTGAAAAGAAAATATTTTTCCGCCTCAAATGATAAATAAGTAGGAACCACCGTAAGGTTTTTTTTTTAATACTTAATCTGTGCGGCCTGCAATTTTGATAGTGTCTCATCATTGTATTATTATTTAGATTTTTGCCAAAATACCATTTAAAAAACTGCTCATGTTTCTGATTTATAAAAAAAAAAGATACCTTTCATTTTAAATATTAAATAATTACTTTTCTATGAAAATCACCGTTTCCCAAATCAGATTTTTGTTTGTTTTTGCCAAAGTATAACAAAACAAATCCAACTTTTTTTGGATTAAAAGAAACAAGTTGAACATTATTTTTAATTTTGTCTCGTCTTCTGAAGAGCACATCCGTAGCGCTCCATTTTTTTTTTTTACATCGTTTTTCCTGCGCAGTGACACATTGCTTTGCTACAAGTCGCAACAGCAGTCAGGTTCTTTGACTTGAAACTGAGTGAACTGCGCCTCTGCGAGTTGCAACCAAGTACAACGTTGTTCCACTCCATTTTGTCTCACTTGCCTCTCAATTCTACACACTTCAAATCCTCCAGAGCGATAAAAGTCATCGACTCTTCCGCCCATCCCGAGTTTGTTTGCTTGCGTCACGACATTCATGTATTGTGGATGCTAACATCAACAAACGACAGACCCGAGAGACGCATACAAGCCTGCTGATTAATTTCATTTGATCGTTTTATCACCGGGCATTTAACCTCACCAAAATGCGGTGGAAGCGTATCCACTTTTTTCGCCGACTGGATTGTTGCTGAGCTTTTATGCCACGTTACATTTGCGGCTCAGTTCTTTCATCCTTCCCTTCCACCCTGCAGGAGCTCTACAAATTGAGAACAGCGAGGAGTCCGACCAGGGCAAATACGAATGCATCGCCACCAACAGCGCCGGCACCCGTTACTCGGCTCCCGCCAACCTCTACGTGCGAGGTAAAGTCACCTAAGTGCACCTCCTGCCCCCCCTCCCCGAACTCACTTTGCATCTCTCTTGGTGTCTAACCCGACGATGCTTATACCTCTATTTCTGTCTTTGTGGTTTGTTCATGCATTTCTATCAACTAACCTCCACCTCCAGGTGCGGCGGCCTCTATGCAAACAGCTGAATTAAAAAAACGAATTCCCACACCGAAATGACACAGCAAGACCCTGTCTCAAATGACTTATTTTGACTGCATTGCGAGGCTCTCTGAATGGGATTGGCGGAGGGGGTTGTTTTGGTGCTACTGTGAGCGGACTAATGCAGGGCAGGCTGAGGGCAACCCTGCAGCCCTCCTGCTGTTGGAGCGGGGAGAGAAAAAAAAAGACAACAAAGCCTCTTAAAAAAAAAAAATACACAAGCCGGGAAAGAAGAGAGAGTAATGTCCAGGTCAGCCCCAGTGGATAACACCAGCATGTCTGATGTACACGAAACGGCACAGCAGCTCCAGTTGTTAGTATGCAGCAAGAGAGAGAGGGATGAAGGGAACGTGTGAGACCAAAGAAGACACCCGCGCACACTTTTCGCACAACATTTCGCAACGTTGCACCTAGCCAATATAGAAATGGCAAATGATCAACGAAAGCCTTAAAATGTGGTGCTGTTTGGTTAATTTCAGCCAGCATCAAAAGGGTTGACTGCAGGTGTGTTTTGTAATTTCCTTGGCTTTTTTCCGACACTCGGGGTGTAATGTTATGCCAGAAATTGCACATTTGATGACATTTGCAATAAAAAAATGCTAACTATGCCAGCACATTTTCCTTCAAGGAAGGATTATCAAATCAATTCATTCAAACCATTTTGGGGATGGGGGGGGGGGGGGTGCTGTTTTAATAATACAGAACATTAAATGTCCACTCTAGGAAATTAATGATAGAGAAAAGTACACGGGACAAGGACAGTTCCTTTCAAGCACACCTCCACAGTCGCCAGCAAACCGACGCAAACTCTTTATCTCTTTAACCTTCGACTGTGTTTGATTTTATCAATAGAATATGCATCTAGACAATGAAAAAAACAAAACGCGGGCCGGACTTTCGACACTCTCATATGGCAGTTGGGGATGTTAAGGTTTGACTTCAAACGTCTGTACAGTCAACAAAGTCATCAAGAGTTGAAAAGTGAAACCGCGACAACAAAATGTCTGCCCCCTGAGGCACTTGCATTGTCTCGTCAAGGGCAACAGTGCCATCAAAATTGCTAGTTGGACTGCCCGCAAGCTCCGACAGGTTCTGATCCAAATCCTTAACTTAAATGTAGAGGTGGGCGACCGCTGGGGATGTCGGTCTAGTCTATTAATCAACTGTCACGGATGCAGACTTGGCCTTTGCCTCCTCTCGCAGGTAATTATAGTGATTGCATGGCGTGGCGTCAGCAAAGCCCGCCCTTCTGGCTCCGGTAGGTCTCTAACACCACCCAGGTAGCTGTCACCCCACCACTTCACCCTGACCCGCCATCCCCCACACAGACATCCGAATAGGAATCAAACCGAGCGTAACCTTTTAAAAACAGTAGTTGTCTGGTGGCGGGAAAAAAATCCTTGTTTTCACTCTGTCGTAGTTGCCATGGTGATGGAGAGCGTCGGACCCACCCCCCCCCGGGCTTCGCTGTCAGTGGGCTTTGATTAGGTCCAAAACATGAGCGACAGCGCCAGTCTCGTCTGTACTTGGTGTCGTTTTATGCAGCACACCAAAGGGGAGATTTAGGGGATTAGCATATCTCGCCTCCAAACTATAAACATTACAAGCTTTGGGATGTAAAATGGAGTGTTTGTAGAGTTAAAAAGTGTAGCAACAAACTGTATCTCAGTCGTGGTCGGGTTGGAATATGCCAGAAATAAAAACTTTTTTTCCCCTGAGAAAAATAATAGGCACACTCCGTTCTTGGGTCGACTGACCATTTTTCACTAAAACCGTACAGGCAGTCTTTAAGTAACAGTACTACTGCATGTATTGCGATCACCCTACAGTGGTGGCGTCACATTAAAAAAGCTCAAGAAAAAGCAAAACAAACACACACACACACTATATACCGTATGCATGATGTGACACTGTGCACAGCTACAAATGAGAAATGACAAAAGCAAATTCTTTCTCTCTCTCTCTCTCTCTCTGTCTCACATATATATATATAATATATATATATATATATATATATATAATATATATATATATATATATATATATATATATATATATATATATATATATATATATATATATATATATATATATATATAATGTATATGTATATATATGTGTGTATATATGTGTGTGTGTGTGTGTGTGTGTGTGTGTGTGTACAGTATTTACTGTGCGTTTTGTTCAATGCACCATCGCAACAACAGAGCCGCAAACAGCAGAATGAAGCACAGCCAATGTGGGAACTTTCCGTTAGTAGTCACGGGAAGCTAACGTAAAGCTAGTGCCATGTTACAATGATTATGTCTGCAGCGTGGAAATATTTCAATGTGGAAAGCCGTCTCCACAATGGCGACTTGCAGCATGTGTGAATTGAGCATTTTGCTGGGTGGGAAGAATCGAGCTGCATTTAATATGCCGCCTGAAAAACTGAAGGGGAAAAACAAAATGGCTGGGGGGTGTTACATTTTGTACTTAGTTTAAACCACTGATCCACGAGCCACATAAAAGGTGTCATGTTGGGATAGTTTTGTCTCAAAAAAAAAAATACAAACAAAAATTAAGACAATTTGGATACTTTGGATACAACCATAATCTTATCCCCTTCCTGGCTGAGGGTTTCTGCTTCCCGCACCCATCTGGACATTTTATAGCCGCAGCACAATCATGTCTTCATGTTTCAGCGCGAGGACGGAAGGGAGGAAGGGGGGATGTCTTGTTTTTGCTCCGCGCCCTTGCACACCTCTGTCCATTACGAGCGTTCCGTAGGTGCTGCCGGTGGGGGTCGCTGTCGGTGACTGGGAAACGGAGGACTTGATCAGCGTGGGCAGAATGACAAGCGTCCTCATTTATCAAGCGCTTTGTCCGGCGCGGAATCTCTCCCGTCTGCACCTGCCCCTTTTCATATATCCATATGACGTGTCCATATGTCACATGGGTAAAGAGCCGCGCTCGCTCCTTGTATGTTATTTTGACGAAAATGTCTTTGTTCTGTGTGTCGGCAAGGCAAACATTCTTATACACGGTCGAAAAGAGGGGACCCTGAGATACACGAATGGTGGCAAAAGGTCCGCGAGAGGCAGTGAAAGTCAGCAAAACAACAGCAAGTCACAGAGCGCAACATATACAGTACTACATACATGCGTTTACTGTATTTCGTTATTCATGCACTAACCTAACCTCACATTAATAAAAACATGCATGTATGCCATTAAATTTGGCCTTATAAATATTATTTATACTCATACACATGTACATATACCTATAAAGTGGGGGGTGGGGTTCGCTACTCCGCGGATTTTCGTCTATCGCAGGTCATTTCGGTCCTCATTAACCCCAATAAACGAGGAATTACTGTATACACACACACACACATACACACAGTATGTTGAAACAGCAAACTAGGACCATATTGAGTGCAAAAACTTCAACCCCAAACTACAAACTTAGACCCTTGTGTGTTCGGACTGCAAGAAATTTAGACCCGCCTCTTTGGTTGGTCCTACTTTCAAGGTGTCCGGGAACTTTGTCGGCGTGTTCCACAGAGCAGAGACTTTTTATTCCAGCAGCCAGAAAACCCAAAAGTTTCCTGTATTTTTAAGTGAAAATGCAGCTTCCTCGATATGTACTTCCTGTGCATGACTGAACTCATGCATTATTCAAAACCACACTGTCCATATGGGGAGAGTTCATAAAATCCGATGCTTTTCCGTCTCCCTCCCGACGTTCGCATCTGAGCCACGTTACTTGTTCTCCATAACACTGTGTTCTTTCACCTGTGTGTTGTCTTGCTCTCCACTCTTCATTTCCATTGCTCACCTCCATCCAAATCACTTCATCCGCGAACAGATCAGCGTGAAGGTTGGTTCACTTTGACTTCTAAACCCCACCCCACCGCCCGCCTCTTTAATTTGACACCAATTTTAGGTCACTTTGATGAGGAACCCCAGAAATTCATTTCCCAAGATTGGGAATCTCCTACCTTTTTAATTTCCTTGCTTTTGTATAATCCTCCTCTCCTCGCATGCTGTCTGTCCACTGTCATTCCCTTCCAAAACAGGTTCTGTCAACTTTGCCAAAACACGCACAAAGGAGCTCTTGTGCAGTTTGCTAAAGGCATTGTTACTGTAGATCTGTGTTGTCTTGTTCCTTCCTGTCTGTTCGCTCATCATTTGCGATTGATTGCGTCTGTGTTCCGCTAACGGGTTGGTCAGGTGTTCTCGTCATGGAACCCAACTCCCTATGCTGTTGTCAGGGACATAAAACAACAGCATAGGCACCGCCTCCCATTGGCATACTTCACCGCCCCCCCTCCCACGAAAACATTCAGAAACACCCTAGAGTTGACGAGTGATTCAATAGTGAGGAACCAACGGGTCCAGCGTTCAAAAATGAACCGGCACCAAGATGACGACTGATCGGCCGTCATCGTGCGAGGAATCATCGGTGAGCTTTGCCGACGCTGCAGGGTTTGCCCGTCCCAACGGATCGGATTGACGGAACACATTTTGCAATCCTCAGGCGCTTTAAAAAGGCCGTTAAATTTATAGATACCCCGGGCTGAGTGCAGACGGGGGCTTTATTTGGTGGTTTTGATCGAGTCCCGTCGCCCGTCCAGGCGAGCGGCTCTCGTCGGCGTTAGAGACTCGGCCAGGGAATCGATAACAATTACCTGCCCTGCAGTCGTTTAGTTCCGCAGCACCTCTCCAAACTTAACCGCGTACCATGAATTATTCACGGCATTAAGTGTTCAAAATACGCAGGGTCCATTGACTGTCTCCTCTTAGCGTTAAGTCTGCGCTATCATGACAGAATAACAGACACTTTGAGCGTAATGGTCTCGCATTAGGCCCTCTTCTCTCCGGGCCTTATTTGTGAGTGGTGCGTGGTGTGCAAAACTCACTTCAGGTTCAGCGAATGGGAGTGACACCAGTGGTCACAGGGTTACCAGTAGCCAAGAACTAGCTCGTCATATATTAGTCATACTGCGGATCAGTTGACATGCGAAAATCGGACCGAGGCGCTCCTTCATCCTTCATCCTCCTCCTCCTCTTCCCTCCCGGCGTACTTGCAAATCCTTCCCCCTATCTTTCTGAAGCTCCCATGCATGCCTTGCTTGAGAATGTCATCCTTGTCCTGTTCCCATTTATTTCTCTATCTTTCCGGTTCCCTTGCATGTCCAAATCGGCTTCATACCGAGACTTTCCTTTCAAACCTTTACCAAGCTCTGTGTTTTTGTTTCTGAATTTGTTGTATTTGAAAACGGACTCTGTTTTGGGCATTTTTATGAGATGCCGCTTGAATGAATTTATAAATAATAATTTTTGAAAAACAGGTCTTCAATGCTCTGCACACACAAGTACAACCCCCTCCCCAACTAACCCGTTGGGTTAGGGTTGGGTGTCGTTGGGTGGGGGTTAGGGTTCGTTTTGGTGTTACAGGGTAAAATTAAAGGTCAGGGTTTACTGGGCGAAGGGATGTGTCATAATCCAATGTTAGAAGCGTTAAATATTGGTTGTGGGGAGGTGTTGGTGTGAAAACGATCAGGGTTGGCATTCGGGATATTGTTCTGGGCTTGGCTTTGGCTTTAGCTTGTGGGAAAGGGTTGGGCATGGATTAAGGAGGCGGTTGTGGGTTACGATTGCTTCCAAATTAAATTTTGAATTCGAGTCGTGGTAATGCGAAAGAGTGCCATCGATTGAAAATCTCAACAAATTTGATGAAGACCCATGTTGCGAGAAGAAAAACAAAAATGTCTTCGCAGTAAAGCTATATTTTAGGGGACACAATTTTGCTTTTAATCAACATTTTTAATGAAACTATAGCAGATAGTCCAAACAGATTTGGTTTTTTTGTCCTCGCTAGAATCTCAAAAAGGTGCTTTTGTTATTGTTCAATTCCACACGAGAATGAAAGGAATATCAAGCATGCTTGGTATTGATGTTCCAGTTCCAGGAATTCGATCCGGTGGGGAGGGGGCGGGGTGAAAGGTTGCGAAAAGGGAAGGTGGAGGAGGACTCGAATTTGAAAATTGTATTTTGATGGAGACGAGAGTGGTGCAATTATTGTCAAGGGCTTTTTTTTTTTTTTTTTGCAGAGAAAAACAAATGCTGCCATAGTGCGGGGGAGTGCAGCAGAATCAAATCTGCAGGGATAGCTTTATGCCATAGCGTTTGGAATACATTCCAGCTAGCGTTGTTGGAATAGCTATAATGGCATCCCGCTGGGAAGCTAAATGTTTGACTTTGCTTCATTTTTCTATGCAATCAAAAGAGGTCACAGCTCCTCCTCTCAAGCATTCTCTTCATCGCGGGCTTCAAGATTCATTGATCAAAAAGTTTGGTTTTCGCTACTCTGTCTGATGTTTACCAAAAAGTTAGCGGGAGTGTTTCGAAAAGGCGGGCGTCTCTTGTCCGTTTGGATTCAAATGGTGGAAACAAGTCCTATGTAAATGCTGTCTGTCTCTTTATTCCGGGCTTGGCCTCTCAGAATGCCTCATTGGAGCCTCCGCATCAGTGTTTGCCTTGTCCCTGGGCGACGTCAGCGGGCCTTCTCGTCTCCATGGGAACCCCGTTTTTAATGTCAGCCCATCTGCATATCACCACTGCACAAAGAGCGAGCAAGCCAGCTAAAGTGAGCGCCGAGAGAGCGAAGGCGAGAGGGAGGAGAAATTAAACAATGCCCTCACTGCACGGTCCCTCAGTGATGCAACTCTCAGCACCAATTGTTAGAGTCCGTTGCAAATTTTTTTATTTCATTCCCTTTTGTGGGGCTAGCCCCAAAACCCAACAAAATGGCTTGGGTAGTGGCCCAGAGCCTTTATGAAAATTCATCCCTCGAAGCCTGTTTGGGTGAGATTTATCCAACGATATACCCTTGGCATCCATCTGATGCTAACTTGCAAAATATTTTCATTTTTAGCATTGCTGAGCATGGCAGCATACTTTGATTACAAATTAAGTGACGGTTTCCGAGAGCCCTCCTAACTTGGCTCGATAGCCTTTTTTTTTTTGTTTTTTTGTTTTTTTTGTAACTCAGCCCCCGAAACCACTTTGACAGCGCATTATGATATTTGGTAGGCAATTTGGGGCTGAACAATTCAGAAAAATAATCCAATTGCGATTGTTTTTTTTTTGTTTTTTTTCTCCACGGGGAGATCGTTTTTAATCTTGCGATGCGCAAAAGCTTGAGCAAGTTAGACACTTGCCTCAATGTCTTGTAAGACGTTACTGAATGCTCGCGCACCATCTGCCACCCCCCACCCCCCTCCGCGTCTCAATCACGTGGTGTCCCGTCAAATGGCAGACTACGATTATAAAATTGCATTTCATCAAATTGTGATTATATTGAAAATGCAATTAATTGTTCAGCCCTAAGGCAATTCCATCATGGCTCAACCCACAAATGAACCCATGCCCATTTTGCTTCAAATCAGCCATTTTGTAATCATTTTTGGGCCGTTTCTTGGGGTTCTTTAAAGATAAGCTTGTCCTAAACATCTAACGCAATTGCCACCAAATTTGAAGCAAGTATATCACTGTCGACAGGTGGGTGTCGCCAAATTTCAAGAACTTTGAGCTTTCATGATGTACGGTGTATGTCCAAGTGTGAACTCCTTTTCTGACCAGCATTACTGCGTTGCAGTATAATTGTGGATTATTGTATTTCCTAGTTCTTTTTTTTTTTTTTTAGTACTGCAAGTTCAAAAAAAAAAATCACAATCCATTTTGTCAATCAAATTTCATGACTCACCAAATAAGAAGAAACTCAAGGTCAAAGCATCATCGTACTTATCAAATCCTAACTCCTCTCATCCTTTTTGTCCCTCGTCCCTTCTCTTCAGTACGCAGAGTTCCGCCAAGGTTCTCCATCCCGCCCACCAACCAGGAGGTGATGCCGGGCGGCAGCGTCAACTTGACGTGTGTGGCCGTGGGCTCGCCCATGCCCTACGTCAAGTGGATGATGGACTTGAAGGAGCTGACCCGCGAAGAGGAGATGCCCATGGGCCGAAACGTGCTGGAGGTCACCAATATCCGCGAGTCGGGCAACTACACCTGCGTGGCCATGTCCTCGCTGGGCATCATCGAAGCCACGGCGCAGGTCACCGTCAAAGGTGCATATACTCGCTATAGAAGTTTTTCCCGGGTAGTGGAGCTGTTTTATTTATTCATTATTATTATTACTTTTTTTTTTTAAGTAAAACATACAACAATCAACACAACCATATTCTTGTTGCCCTTAGTCTCCTGATGGATGCAGTTTTTTCTCCTAACCAACAGACCCATGTCTTCCTTCATTGTTGTTAACACTGAATGCTCAAAGGTCGGACAAATCCGTCTGCGGTTATCGTAACGTTTGAAGCGAGGATTTGAGCTCACCAAATTGCTGCATTTTTATAGTCCACAGTCTCGACTTAACTGCACCGGGCTGTTTTTTCGCTGCAGTTTTTTTGCCTAACACAGCTGTTCTCATGCTCATTGGTCAGGCATATTTGCCATCCTTGTCATTGATAACATTTGAGCTTACCCTGTTTTTACGGTGAGTCCACAGTGTCCACTTTGCTGTAGCGCTCCATTCCTTGCTGCTGATGGCAGACTCTTGGATATTATTCATCCCCTGACCAACAGACTCTCGTTACTCTCGATTGTTGTTTCTTTGTGTGCCTTGTGATGACCAATGCGTTGGGTCATGGGTCATGGTTTGCAGAGTTTTTACTGTTTTGAAGTGGAAAACCAACTGCCTTAGGCTGTGCAGTAGAAAAGCCGCATTAGGAGTCAAGAAACCCATGCAGAAAGTCTCCAGTTTATCTTTTTTTTTTTCAAATGGCACCAATTTGTAATCCACTAAAAATGTGATTTGTTTTCTTTTGGTTGTTGTGGTTTTATGTTTTGAGTTCAAGTAGTTCGGGCGTCACGTCAAGGACGAGTTTACAGTATGCAACAGGCCTTTACAGATGGATTAAAAACATCACAACCTTCAGCTCCTAAATGGCGCATTCCAACAAAATGTCTCTGGCATGCTTTTGTTATACCGGAGACAAATTCCTTGTGTGTTCTACATACTTGGCCAATAAAGATGATTCTGATTCTGAAATACCGCAAGGATCGAGAATTTGACCCACATAACTAACGACATCCCACACATGGGAGACATGGCTGTTTATATTTCATTGTGCCTCCTCTACATCTTCATTTTGGACAGTGTAGTCCAGCGGCCCTGGATGTCGCTCGCATATTAAGGCACCGCTATATTTGCATGCAAACAGTTTTTCACAATATGGCCCTTCATTAAAGCCGGTACTAATGTTTTTTTTTTAGCCCTGCCAAAGCCCCCCGTTTCTCTCATGGTGACCGAAAGAACTGCCACCAGCGTGACCTTGACGTGGGACTCTGGCAACCCGGAACCTGTATCCTACTACATGATCCAGTACCGGGCCAAGGCGTCGGATAACGCCTTTCAGGAGGTGGAGGGCGTCGCCACGACCCGCTACAGCATTGGCGGCCTGAGCCCCTACTCGGAGTACGAATTCCGGGTCATGGCAGTCAACAACATCGGTCGCGGAGCGCCCAGCGAGCCGGTGGCGACGCGCACGGGCGAGCAGGCCCCGTCGTCGCCCCCGCTCCGTGTCCAAGCGCGCATGCTGAGCGCCACCACCATGCTGGTCCAGTGGGACCCGCCCGAGGAGCCCAACGGACACATCCGGGGCTTCCGCATCTACTACAGCTCGGACCACACGGCGCCACTCAGCGCCTGGCACAAGCACAACACGGATGACAGCAGCCTGACTACCATCTCCGGACTGACGCCAGACATCACCTACAGCCTCAGGGTGCTCGGCTTCACCTCCGTGGGGGACGGCCCACCCTCCGAGGTGCTTCAGGTCAAAACGCAGCAAGGAGGTGAGCGTCCAAACCTTGTCCCGCCGTCGGTCAGTCTTTGGCCACGTTCGCTTCATAATCTCTCGTTTCTCTCAGTCCCATCCCAGCCGTCGGGCTTCGTGGCTGAAACGGAGCTGGACACGCGCGTCTTGCTCTCCTGGCTGTGGCCCCTCCAGGACCCCATCATCAAGTACGAGCTGCAGTACTGGGAGGCCGGCACGGACAACAAGGTTAGTAACACGGATGAATACCAATTTGCCTGTCTACTATTGTACCTTTCGTGCTTCGGTTGAGGATTTACACTGAGCTAGTGCATATTGGGGATTTGCCGATTTGTAAACTCTAAAATGGATGCAACAGTCCTAGGTTATCCCCTTTTTTTTAAAGTAACATTTTCAAACAGTTTCCATTATTTCTGTGTTCACGGTGTCCTGTGAGGAAACGTGAGATTGAATTTCCCCACTGCGCGTCGGCCCTTTCACAACTCACAGATACACGTGACCTTCGATCCAGCCGGCTCTTACGCCGTGGACGGCCTCAAGCCCGACACGCTCTACCGCTTCTCCCTGGCCGCCCGCTCCGAAATGGGCTTAGGCGTCTACACCCAGGCCATCGAAGCTCGCACGGCCCAGTCCAGTAAGTCACTCCTCTTGATGTTGTTTTATCTCCCCGCTCCCGCCGCTAACCAAATAAAAAAGTCGCGCCGCCAGCCGGCCGAGGTCATCGCTTTTAACACGCAAAGTTGAGTTACCAAAGTGGCAGACAGCTGTGGGTTACCCAAATGTCAAAGTCAATTTCAGCACAGCATCAAACGTTGTCTGCGCATTCGCCATCCTTGTCACAAACACTAACGCTGTCCGCTCATCGGAGGGCCGGGCTCCGTTGTTCAACGTCAAAGGTAGGTTTGATGTGTCCCTACCACGTATCATCAGAATCCACTTCGTAAGACTCCTCCTACCATGCATGTGCTGCATGAATTCCCTTTATGTTTTTCGATGCGATTGGCTGACTCGTAGTCAATGCGTGCGGTTAAACGTGTGAAAAACGTGTCAGGCGTTTTACATTTGAAAGAGAAAGAAAAACTTGATCTTGGTTTCACGTCTCGTGTCTTTTTTTTTTTTTTTTTTTTGCCCGAGAGGCACGTCTGTCGCCCTTGTTTCCTGATTTGACTTTTATCAAGACAATAATATGGCGCCCCAAAAAAGCCATGACAATTTGTGGCACTTTTGGAAGCGGGCAACGTGGCAACATCCGGGGAACGAACATAAAAATGAAAAGCAACATCGATAACGGTGCTCACTTATCGGGTCGGCAGTAAAGCAAATTTGCTGAAAACGACATTGCTGATTGCTTTGAACGAGGGCGGAAACTAGATTAGGACAAACATTCCTAGTCCAAATTGAAACGTCAACATGTCGGATTGCGTCGATATACTTTATGGTAAATCAATGAAAAATGACATTTATTCATGGGACGTATTTTCCTCGCCGGAGCTCGATGTTCTTTCTGTCTTGGCGTTGCCATTTTAGGCTAATTTAAGGAACAAAAGACCCATTCAAAAATTGCCTCTAAAATATTTTCCTTGGGCCTGTTCAGAGAGTTTTCATTCTCCACAGCCAAAATAGTTTGCCAAAAAAAAAAGTGTACAACATGTCCCTCGGGGTTAATTAGTTATCAGCTTCCCATTTGGAGCTCAGCGCTCATCTCGCTGCATCTTAAGAAGGACACGAGGTAGGCATGCTCGCTTGATGCGCCATCTTATTTCGCCTTTGTGGTGTGGAATAGGTGTTGTGATGAAAATCGATGCATGCCGTTGTGTTCCGATGCGTACCTCTGGACTTGAGACCTTTGTCACCGCCTCACGCTGTGGCTGTTGATTAGCCGCAACGGCCGACGACGAGCAGCTTTTCGTACAGACGCCTTCGCCGCTTCCCACATGTCGGTAAAAAATCCCCAGCATGGCTCTGCTGCAGCTTTGGCGACGACGTGCAAACATGACTTGACACTTGTTCACACTCTCACGCAGTTGTTTGCTGGCTTCGTCGAGGGAGCAACGGGAGGGAGATCGGCGTTGGGGGCAAATTACATCTTTATGAAAACACTGACCTGTAAAATTCTCTGGGATATTTTATATTCTGCCCCCGCTGTTGTCATTGTTTTCATGGTCCCGTGCGGAACATGAAGTGCGACAACACACACACACCAGTCCGCGTAATAGAGCAATATTCTCAGTCCACAGTCCAGAGGTTGCATCTTAGTGTCAGGGGAAGCTTTTTGGATTCGTATTGCTTGGTGAACAAGACACATGTGATGGACAAAAAGTATTGGGACACATTACATGAATTCAATTCTTGACATCTCGGATCAAGGTTCTCTTCTGTTCCTCGTGCTCCAGACAAGGTCAGATAAAATGACGGTTGGTGCGAAAGAGCCAAACATGAAGTGAAACCGTCGATTCTCCCGGGTGAACAGGGAAAAAGATATCCACTGACTGAGGCTGTGCGATAAATTTGGTTAAAATTGAGTATACTGTCAAACCTCGGTTTTCGAACGTCTCTGTTCTCGACCGAATCGGTTTTCGACCAAAAATTTCAAGTTTTTTTTATGCCTCCGATTACGACCAAAAATCGGTTCTCGACCAAACTGCGCGCACTTGAATGCGCCACTTGACTCCTCTCGCCCTCCTTACACGAGGACGCGACACTTCCTCGGGTCGACGAGGAAGTGACGCTTCTTCATGTAGTGTTCCATTGTGAGCAGACATGTTCAATCAAGATTTTTTATTTTATTTTATTTTTTTAAGAGCGTGGTTTCGATTTTCGAACAAATCGGTTTTCGAACAGCCTTCCGGAACGGATTATGGTCGAAAACCGAGGTATGACTGGATCTCAGAATATTTGCCAGATAGTAATTTGAGGCTCACTTCGGCAGAAAAATGACCAGGTTCGACTTTGCACTCCATCCCATGTTGCTGCTGTTACATAAATAAATAAATAAATAAATAAAGAGCTGTGAAATAGCTCCAAAGAGCTCAAAAGTTGTCCTTGCAACTTGTCCCAACACTTTTGTCAAAATTCCAACTCAAAAGAAAACAAAAAGCTTCCATTTTTTTTATTTTTTTTTGTTTGCCTTCAGTTTGCTTGTCTTTTCGTTTTCATTTTACGTTTGCTCGATAACGCCCTCATCCCCACCCCCTCCCCCTGTGGTTGTGCTCCTCCACCCCCTCCCCATCGCACCCCTCCCCGCAGCGCCCTCAGCTCCCCCCCAGGACGTGCACCTGTTCAGCCTTAGCTCCACCAGCCTGAAGGTGAGTTGGGCGGCGCCGCCGGCCGGCCGCCGCCACGGCGTCATCGTCAGCTACACGGTCAGCTACCAAGCTCTGAGCGGCGAGGACACCGAGCGCCACCAAGTGAGCGGCATCGGCGCCGCCGCCTCGGTCTACGTCATCCAGGACCTGGAGCGCTGGACCGAGTATCAGGTGTGGGTGCGCGCTCACACCAAGGCGGGGCCGGGCCCCGAGAGCGCCCCGGTGAGGATGAAAACCCAGCCGGATGGTAGGTCGACGCCACAGGTGGCCAAAGTACTCCCAAAAAAAAAAGGCAACAAAAGCAGAACGACTGATCCCGCTACTTTACTCAAGTCAAAAGTTCAAAAGTACAGACCTTGAAATGTGTTTATGCACAAAAGTAAAAATGCATTTGACTCTCAGTGACGTACAAAGTTAAAAGTTGTCAGAGAAATAAATACTTGAGTCAAGTACAGATCGACTTAAGTTTTGTCACAAAGTCACACTGGTTGACGCAAAAAAGATGCAAGATTTGTCTTCTTTTCTATCTCCTCTTTCTTCTTCTTTGTGTCTCATTTGTTGATCAATAACAAGCTAATGAGGCGCTCCTGCAGCCACGAGGGGCGCCGTGTTGTTTTGTTTTTTTTTTTTTTGTCTCTCCCTTTATCTCTTCGTTTCAACTTTTTAAAATGTATTGCAGGTTATGTCTCATCACCTCGGGACTTGCCTCTGTGTCACTTCCCTCTTTCTCTGTTTACACAGCATCCAGGTTCTAAAATGGAGCAGCGCGCTCCCTTGCGCTCGCTCTTCTTCTTCATTTGTTTGCTTCTCCTCAGAGAAATCAGCCTGTAATGAATTTTTTTTCCTTTTTCTTTTTTTTTTGATGTTCAGCTCATTTTCACGCCGTCACCGCACCCGCACGCTGCCCCACATTCTTGCCGGTCCAAAGTTGCTCTTGATCCACCGCCAACGCCGCTTTTTTTATTATTTTTTTATAATAATCAGACGTTTCTCTCATCAAAGCACCGTGAAAATCACCGACTCAGCGTTTTCCCCGACCTTCTTTTCGGTTCACAGTGCCGGGAGCTCCGCCGCGCAAGCTGGAGGCCGAGGCGGTCAACTCCACCGCCATCCGCGTGACCTGGAAGCCGCCGCTGCAGAGCAAGCAGCACGGCCAGATCCGAGGCTACCAGGTGGCCTACACGCTGGTGGAGAACGGCGAGCCGCGCGGGCAGCCCAACATCCTCGACGTGGTCTTGGCGGAGGAGCAGGTACCTTGTCTCCGCCACTGCCATGTCTACTTTTTTTTTTTTCATGTTTCGTTCTCTCCTGCTTTTTCTCTCTCTTGCTCGTTCACGCTTCAGTCCCCACGCCATACATGCACACCACTGTCTTTCTGCCCGCTTTCCTCTTCAGTTTCTCTCCACATGACATTGGACTTGAAATTGCCTCTCTTTGCCAACTTTATAATTTAAAAAAAAAAAAAACTGATCGTCTCCCTCCCTCTGGTTATACCATAGCAGCACATTTTCTGTGTGAGAGTTTTCAAATGCACTGCTTTGTGTTGCCACGATTCTACTCGTCCAACTTGACCAAAGTCACTGAACAGCAGTGCCCTGTGATACGAGTTTTTGTTCTGTGTGCACCTCAAAACACTGAGATCACCACTCATCTATCCCCATTGAAATCGATGGAAATGGTGTTAATCCATTCCAGCCTCCTAAAAAAAAAGGGGGGGGTGGGTTTCTTCTACAAGATCATAGTTTATAAAAACATAACTAAGCAGAATGTGAACCATTCAACAGTTTTTACAGCATTTTTTGCTTCAATTGAATGGACGTTGTGCCGCTCCTTCTGGTGTGCACGCACTGACCCCCCCAGCCCCCTTTCCCCAGGCTCAATATTCAACACGGCGCTCCGCAGTAAACCTCTGTCATATTAGTCATTCTTTGCAGAGCGTAATAAAAATACAGCTATATGCCTGTGAGAATTGCTGTATTTGTTAAAAAATATATTTTTACACACACTAGCCGCTTTGATAACAGTGATGACATTTAAAAGAAAATAAAACAATGCAATCACCTCGGGACACGAAGGTTTTAGGATACGCAGCTCTTTCCTCTCTTTTCACATCTTACCCCATGCCCTTCCTTCTTCATAGTCTGATGACTCGCCAAAGAACCCAATAAAATAGCAACTCTGTTTGTCCTGCCGCCCGCGAGCATTAACGGGAACACGCGTTTGCGCGCCGCCCTTCGCTGCTTCGGAGAAATCATCTCATTTTTCACACGCACTCTCGCCGGAGAGTGGCGAGGGTTCCAGTCGCCTTCCATGGCAAATAGACACCGCCGCGCCCTTGAGCGAGGGGCGCTATTAACCCTCATTAACAATCGTAAATATCCCGCCATCTTCACCCCGTCGCACGCTGCCAAGGTCAGCAGAGTAAGTAGGATAATTTTTTTCAAGATTGGACATCCTTTTGTAAAAAGGCTGAATGAAAATTGTTGGTGTGGACAGATGTCGGCATAAAATTAGCATCGTTAGTTGGAGGGTAGCTCGGGGTTAAGTGTGAAGGCTCCTGGCTGCATAAATAGCAGGGTGAGGGAACCCGATAGGAACTCGATATTTTTTGCAGTCACAATGAAGGTTTGATCACTTTTTAGCCAAAGTTACGCAATACCCAATCAAACACACATATTCATTGGTCGTTTACATGCCATACAGTCAGAGAAAGTGACACAAAACCTGACAGTATTGATATTTATAGTCACGCAATCACTGTTACATTACATATTACAGGTTGAACTCCGCTCAACCAATTTTTATCACAATTTTTAATCAGAGATGCAAGTGAACACATTGAGATGATTTTATTTATTTTATTTTTATTTACTTATTTATTTATTTACTTATTTATTTATTGCACTGAGTCCGAATCTGTCCTCGTTTTCTTTTCTTTAGCACATCCATTTTTAATCATAATACAATAAAAATGATAGATTATGTAAAATAGTAACATATTACTATTTATGAATGAAGGGTTAGGTTCAGCAGCAGGTGGAATATTTTCCTGAAATGTCATCGCTAGAGATCACACCGCATGGTAAAATCCGCATTGCACAAGCTTGTATAGGTCAAATGAAGAAAAACTAAAAATTTCTCTGAAAAATGATGTGCTTGAGAGAAAAAAAAAGGAAAGACATTTTGAAATCAGCGTCAAAAATACATTGACGGACATATAAAGCCATCTGTGAGCAAATGTTGCTGTTGACCAGTGATCATTAAACATCTTCATTGGCCATTTATGTTGATATTAAGCGGTGATGAAGTCAAAATGTTAAAAGGCCCAAATTATTTGAAAACACTTCAAATATTTGGTGCTTGCATCACGACACCAAATGGGTATTACGCTCACACCCCTGTTGAATAGCCAGCATACTGTCTCACTTGGACCCCTTTCAGTGTGCGCCGCAGACAAGATGGCGGCTTCTTGCCCGCGCCTGAACCTGCCGGCTTGAACTTGACGTGATCCCGAGCTTTCGTGCCTGACAGCTCTGGTTTGTGCCAGTGCCACGCAATTAACACATCTCGCAAATTGCCACTCGAGTCAGTCCTGAAGACGCTTGTCTCTCTCCCTCTCTTTCTCTCTAACCCCCCCTCGCTCTCTCTTAAACCCACCGTTGTTCCCGCCTCTGGCAATTCTCTATCTTGCCTGCTGTCTCCCTTTTTCTGTTGCCTTTTGCGTCATTCCGAGAGAGCCTTTGCGTGCAAGTCGGTTCCCCTCGATTTAGTCATCTTGAGTGGGCCACCTGCACGGGCCTGCCCGGACATCAACGAAGGGAAGGACCACACAGTCAGCTAAAAACAAAAGTAATGTTCAGACAGCCATTTTCTCACCCAACCGTCTCGCCACACATCGTCTATCACCTGCCAAATCATCACTGTGTTGACACATAACACAAGCAAGCACCTGTAATGGGGTAGTATTTAAAAAAAAACACACTTTACCTGTCAAAGAAGACCCATTAAGTTATTATTATTGTATATGTAACAACATTTAGGGGGCTTGTACGACGCAGGCACAGGGAGAACATGCAAACACCACACAGGTAGGCCGGGGGCTGGAATCGAACCCGACACCTCTGCACTTTGAGGCGCACGTGCTAACCACATTGGCCTTGTGAACAGTTTTGGTGTACCACAGAAGCAAACTTAACATGCAGGTTAAAAACATTCTTTGACTTTATCTAAGGTGTCACGCAAACCTGACTGCGACTGGATGGCGAATTCCGTCTGCATCGCTATCGCCTCTCCCTCCGCTCTTATCTCTGGCTGCCGCTCACCTCCTCACGCTTAGCCGCAATGCTACAAGGACTGCTTCATGTGTGTGCGTGCGTGTAGGCGCGACAAGCACCTCTTTCCAAGCCCCAGCCCACACAGCACCCTCAATTTTCCGTGCTAATTTTAAACCAAGAGGCCAGAGCTAACAGCGCGATGCTATCGACCCCTTTTTTTGCGACCGTGACGGACGGGGACCGCTTTTGCTGCTTTGCACTTCGGGTAACCTTTAGGCAATTATTACCTGTGATAAAAGGCCCTTTTCCACTGTGCAGTACATACTCTGCTTTTCTCGCTAGCGCTCTTATACGAGCGAAAAAGGTCTGCTGGGGTTCCAAACGTGACGATGGCGACGCACAGCTAAAGATAAACGCGAATGGTCATGTCACGTCTGCACGCTACCCTGTTGCTCTGTGGAAACTGCCATTTTTGTTTTAAAAAAAGAAAAAAAATTCAATCTATAATGATTTTTCAAAACAGACTAGAAACATAATTAAATTAATAATTCCGTGTCCTGTTCCTTCCGGTGTCCCTGCCTTGTCCAATGGGGAGCAGTATAATATAGCCATGCGGACACAAATGGAAGAAGAGTAAACCACTTCTACGACTACTACAGGAAGCGGCTTTGTAAGATTCTCTCATTTTCCGTAACAGATAAAGAAAACATGCCTGTGAACATTGCATCCGTCGACATTTTCCTCCACCGTTTATTGAAAAACAATATGTTGCTTCTAAAACTGCTACTAGCGATGCTAACCATTAGCCTGCGCGTGATGTTTTGCATATTGTTTGTTAGCCTTAAGCTAAGATGACATTGCTAAGGTAGCAGCGTCTTTTCGACAGCTTGAAGCTTCTTCGTTGATGAATCGTTTACTCTTTGCCAAACCACTAAAGAAAATTCTCATACCTCGAAAAACTCATAAGCCGGGTCCCTCCAAGTATCTCAAGGCACCGGTGGAAAGCAACAATAAGGACAAACGCAATGTGAGGGGAAAGCTCATGAAGGTGGTCAACCCGGTCGCCAAACAAAATTAGAATGGGCACCATTGCACTTGATCATACATTTATCGGTGACAGTCATCGGAAAATGGTGTGCTTTGTGGTCGAATGCGTCAGCCCGCCTGTTTCTCTACACTTACTGCCCATGTTTGCCCACATTCAGCAGCCGCTTTCTCAGCTCCATTTTGCCTGACCGTTCATGCGTTTGCGGGCTTCACGCGTGTTTGTGTTGGCTCGTGCGTGTGTGTGCGCGCGCGTTTGTTTCGCTTCACTGCCGGAGATAGGAGTTGAATAGAAATGGGGGAACAAAAAAAAAAGCACCTCAGCCCATTTCACTCCATCACCGATGGCAGCTCCTTCTCTTCCACATCACTCGTCACGCCACCGCCACCTCGGTCTCATTTTGATCGCCGCAAATCTCAGCCCGTGTCATCACATTTGCATCCGTCGGCGACGATGAAACGTAGCGGCTAGCGGTGGTGTTGGAAATAGAAATGTGTGCCAGGGTAAATTAGAATTCTCTGCCTGGAGTTGAGGCAAAAGGAGATTTGCGATGAGACTGAAAGCTGAAAGGAAACAAATGAAGCAGTCAGGTACAGCTCTTCCGACTGTGAGTTGTTATATATTTGTTTTGGCTGCTTAAAGCGGGTACAGTAAAGCCCAGCTGCTGGCGGCGGATTGCGATCAAGCCCTGCCACGAACAGCGAAAAACTGCCACTAATTGCAGCCCACCTAGAAATATTTATAATTATCCATATATTAGTGGTACCACCTGAAAACAGGTAATAGGCAGTTTACCGTACTTTCCACACTAAAAGGTGCTCTGGATTATGAGGCGCACCTTCAATGAATGGCCGATTTTGTCATTTTCTTTCATACATTGGGCATCATAAGACATAATCTACAATGCGTCCACTAGATGGAGCTACACTCAAGGAAACCCCAACAGAACGATCAGATGTCAGTAAAACTTAGTTAATAAAGCAGCGACACAGTTCACTTAACCAACAGCAAGTTATAACATTGACTCGTTCACGTTGAACTCTCTTGCCGCTTCCATTTTGGGGTCGAAATATTGCTGTAATGACCATACACAAGGCACATCGGATTTTCAGGTGCGCTGTGAGCTTTTAAGAAAATGGAAGGCTTTTAGGTGCGCCTTTTAGTACGGAAAATACGGTACATTGTGTTTTTAAATCAGTAACAGTAAAAATTGCACCATCCCGCCATTTTTCGCTTCCATTTGGTCATGCCGACCTCCCCCAGAGTTCTTAATCCTGCCCCAAGTCCCCACCACGACCTCCTGACGCCGCCCATCGGTGAACTTGGCCCACGAGTTGTTGAACGATGCAGAGAGTTGCCGGTAAATGGCAAGCGTTTGCATTCCGCATGGACGGGTTTTGATGTCGGGGCACAAGTACAGTGGCGCCGGTAATAAGATTTCATGCTCGGTGTCGGAGCCGGCGGCAGGAAATGTGCTTTCGCGTCCCCCGGGAATATCCCGGGGCGAGCGAAAAGGAACATTTGGAAAACATATTGAAATGTAATGAATAAAAAAAACCCACACAAAAAAAAAAAGGGTGCGAGGGAAACGCTTTCCACCCCTGAAACGTCCAGTGCGGTTACGTCTAATGGAGATGTGTGAGAACATGTTTTCGTAAGATTGATAGGCAGATGGGAAAACAAGGCAGTGCATCATAACACCAGAAAGTTTCACAATCATACCCGACCTTGACGACACACATTCAACTTTTTTTTACTGCCTCTCCTCCATCACGCTCTCTCTCTCTCTCTGCCGCTTCCTCTGCATGACACCTACATTCATCTGTCTCGCAGCGGAAAAAAAAAAAGTCCAAGCGCTTTTTTTTTTCCTCGTGCCTGTTGTGTTGCCTCTTGACTCATTCTCCTCCTCCGTGCACCCCACCCTGTGTCCTGTGTGTCTTGTCTTCTCTCCCATCAGTTCAATATTACGGAGTTCACCGAGCATGTGAGTAAGCCTCATGTGTGCTGCTGGGTTTGCCGTTTTTTTTTTAACAGGGTCCCAATCCGCAGTTTGGGGTATTGTTTGTGTGTTTGGGTTGAATGTGTGATTGTGTGCGTGCCGTGCCTTAAATGCATTTGATTTGTGTTCTCACTTCACGCGTCACAACCACAGCAAGAGACGTTCACCCATACGACTTAGCCTGGGCCCTTGAGGAAATTGGGGGAAATTGAAGTCTTCGCGGTAGGAAAATATGAAATGGTATTTAAGATGCCATCCCCCAAAATAACGCATCTTGTTTGAACAAAAGCAGAGGAGTCAAAAGTTGTGAAAACGACCGATTAAAGCTCAAAACGGAACCTAAATTGATGCGATTATATCTGTACGCTTAAGCCTCAAATTTGTCATCTTCAGTTAGTTTTCTGCCTCGCTGGGCAGGCATTCAAATCGAAACCAAAAGGTAAATTGGTGTATTACTGTACGACTCAGAATATACACTTACAGTTTAGCCCCAAATTCCTCATACACGTCTCAAGTTTGATTCAGGCCCAACTAGTCTGTGTTCTGTGTCATTTTTCATGACGGACCATTTGAGCAGCAAACTAGTTTGTCCTCAACTGTTTACGGTACGTGGTAATATTGAGGCCGATGTTCCGTCGGCTTCCATTTCAACGCCGCCAGCCCACGCTGACTGCAAACTAGACGGGCCTGATAAGCTCCGCCTCTGTTCTGTCGCTCGCCGTCAGATAGTTAACTCATTACACTTCAATTGATTCCGAAGACGACGTGGCGATGACATACAAAAAATCTCATTAATAAAAGCGTCGGCTGGATTTAGCGCCGTCAGATTGGATTTATCACGGCCGCCGTTGGCGAGCCCCTCCTTGTCGTCTATATTTATTGCAAGTTCAGCCTTCAAGATGCTCGCTGATGACTTGCGCGCCTGTCGAATCAGCAGAGGCGGCCATTTCATGTGACGTTCGGCGCGGACGGTTTTCCCGTCGTCGGAAGACATCAGTTAAAAGCGAACCTGTTGTCCTGCCGCACGTTTTATCATCTCCGAGGGGAGCGGCGGCCTTTCATGTCGACGACAGCTCGCCGTTCCGCGCTGCCGTCACACGCTGGCCTTTTCGTGCCGTGTTATCACCTCGTCTTCATCAGCGCGCTTGAGCCTAAGCGCGATGCCGCTTGTTGTTCCCGTGGAAGGAGAATTCAAAGAAGCCGTCAGAGAAGTTGTTTTGGAAGACTGAAGGAATTCGTTCCGCACGACAGGTGTTCAAAGCGCTTTTGCAACGGTCGTCTCGCCCGTGATGCGGAGATGCAAATGAGGCCGCGTGCAGCGATAACGTTTGTGTGCCATTGGACTGCGCAGGCAAAATTCATTCATACATGATACTTCACAATTCAGTTCATGAACGGAAAAGATTCAGTTTGATGTTTTGAAGAATGTACTGTATGTCGTTTGGAATTGATCATATTTAAGTATTACGCAATCAAATAGAATTTGAATGGACATTGTTTGTTGTTCAGTTCTTCCTTCTACCACTCGATTTTTTTCGACCCGCGTTCGGTCCCGAATGAGAAAGAAATAGATAAAAGTGTCAGTCGAGCTAATTCGACCTCGGCGGAGAAAAATGTCCGAATGTGCTTGCGTGTGTGCGTGTGAGACTGTCAAAGCCATGACGTATGAAGAGAATAATGGTATTTTAATTCCAAAGTAAAGTTAAAACGTTTTTATGATGATATACTGTAGCGATAGGTCGTTTATGGTGCCATCTCTCTAATGACACGCATAGACCATTTATACTGTTTTTTAAAAAAATGCAAACTTGTAAGTGGTAAGTACTCGTGTGCTTATGCGTCACCTTTTTTTTTTTCTTCCATGCAATGTTCATGTCTGTGTGCTGTTCCACGCAAGCGTGTCCGTGTTCTTGTGTCCGCGCCGGTGTACTCCTACGGGAATCCAGAGGCAGACCACCACCGGCGTTATTTTATGGACATCGTCAAAATGTCCAGATTTTCACTTTTTTTTTTTTTTCGGAGTGAAGAGCTTTCTCCGACATTTCTCCAGTTATTCCGAACCCCCGTTTCTGTGCCACATTGACCAACACGAATGCCGCAAGGAGGTGTTGCACGATAGCTTGATGGTGTATTCACACTAAGTTATTTATGTGTATGCCGAGACTTTATTATACAACACTGCACTGCCTCGAACCAGTCAGGTAGCGCCCTGCTCGTGGCTCCGTTTATTTCTATTGTGCTAGGTGACAGCTATCCTAAATTGATTATGGACACATTCAGACTTTTTTTTTATTTATTTTTTTTTTTTTTTATCATTTGTCGGCATTCTGTTCATTTCGATGATGCAAAATGCTGCTTAGCCTCTGGTGGTCTCCCCCGTGCGGCCGGCGCGAACACTGACACGCTGGTGATGTTCCCGCTCATCCGGTGGGTTGATGGGGTTTGGAGTGTGCCTTGCCATTGGACGCGGGAGTTTTTCTTGGCCAAGAAAAGTTCCTGGTCCAGCTTGTGTGTGCCTTTTGGAAGATCGCAGTCTTGTTTTTGAGGGGTGCTGTGAACAGATTTGACCAGGACACCCAGTGGATGCCGGAGGGTGTCGAGTTGTTTTTGTGGGTGCTCGTCTGAGAAGGCTTCCTTGTGTCGTTGTTTATAATTTGGGCCTTTGTAAATGTCGCCACATCACAGGAGGCCTTCATTACCGGACTGCAGTCTGAGACCACCTACTCCATCGCTGTGGCGGCGTACACCACCAGGGGAGACGGACCTCGTTGCAAACCGAAATTGGTCACCACCACCGGAGCAGGTGAACAGAGCGTTCCTCCATTCGAGTATTTAACGTCTCTCATGTTTTTGTTTGATTTCAACAGGATAATTGTTGACTGAAATGCCCTTGCATGAATACGTAACAAAACATAAGAGAATGGAAAGAAATAAACTACTTTTCCAAAGGGCATTGTTGGATGTGTGCTTAAAGGGGGCGTGGCCACGTGAGTTAGTCTGCATGCGAGTGTCTGGGTTTGAGTAGTGGTCTACAGCAGCTCCTTACAAGTTTTTCTCATTTTGTATGAACTCATTCAGTACCAGCCAATTCTAGACCAAGTCTGAAAAGACGTTTAAAAACGTCTTTGGGAGTGAATGTGTTTGACTCTTTGTCCTGTCAAATCTAGCTCGAGAGTTAACCCTTTCATGCACCAAGAATGATAACCTGTAAACTGATAACATGATAAACTGTCCACTGTAGTAACCGCTGTCCCTGAAAGGATTAATGTACCTTCAGTGCGCCATTTTTTTTTCTTTATATGCGGGATGGATAAAACGATTCTAAAAATATTGTCACCTGCAGCGAGCGAGACTGGAACGCATCTGCTAATAAACCGGAGAATACTCAAGTGCATTTAGTCTTTTAGTGCAAATTAAAGCAGGTTTAGCCAAAGACGTGACAGTCTGTGATTGTGATTCTAGTGCCCGGCAAGCCCACCATGATGATCAGCGCCACCATGGGCAACACGGCGCTCATCCAGTGGCAGCCTCCCAAAGATATGGTGGGCGAGCTGATGGGATATCTGCTGCAGTACAAGCGCACCGACGACGACACGTACACGTCGCGTGAGCTGCGCAACACCGATGACCACTACACGGTGACGGGCCTGCACAAGGGCGCCACCTACATCTTCCGCCTCAGCGCCCGTAACCGCGCCGGCGTGGGCGAAGCCTACGCCAAGGAGATCGGCACTCCCGAGGACGTGCCCTCGGGTTTCCCGTTGAACCTGCAGGTGACGGGCCTGACTCAGTCCAGCACGCAGCTGACGTGGGACCCGCCGCTACTGGCCGAGAGAAACGGCAAGATCGCGTACTACGTGGTGGTCTACCGCGACATCAACAGCCAGCAAAACAGCACCAACCGCACGGGTGACACACGCATGACCATCGGGGGCCTGAACCCCGACACCACCTATGACATCCGTGTGCAGGCGTACACCAGCAAGGGTGGGGGACCCATGAGCCCCAGCATCCAGAGCAGGACCATGTCGAACGGTATGATTTGCAAATCGTACATATTGTCGGTAGGAAACATTTAAAGTCACATCCCCTGCTCGTAGTTTTGATCGCTGCTGCAGCTCTTGTTTTGTTTTGTTCGTTTGTTTGTTTGGTTTTTTTTGCACCAGTAGGCATGCTGTCCTCATTGAGCACCCCACCCCCGCGCACCAGTGTGTGTGTGTGTGTGTGTGTGTGTGTGTGGGTGTGGGTGTGTGCGTGTGTGTGTGTGTGTATGTGTGTGCGTGTGCGTGTGTGTGTGTGCGCACGCCCGTCTATCTGTCGATCCAAGTCTTGTGTATGCGTGTGTCTATGTATATGTGAATGTGTAATGTTTTTGTGTTGTGTGTGAGTGTGTGTGCTCAGTC
>CAAKHF010024315.1:16664-27649 GCA_901007745.1 Hippocampus kuda | reverse complement strand
AGATGGGGCCCGTATCCCTCCTGATGTGAGTCCAGTCTATGATACTTTTTTGTTTTGTGTCCTGTTGTCCCTTTGGCTCTTTTTTTTTCCCCATCAAGTCATTCCAATGCCTCGTAACTCTGAATTATGAAGATTCGGTATACGTTTAATAAGTGACAATTAGTGGTGATTACAGGCTACAAGTGTATGGTATATTTACCGTATATATTGATTTCTATTTGCGGGTAATAGGGACAAAGCGGGCCCACAAATAGTGAAAATTTGCATATAATTGAGAGCTATTGAAATGCATTTGAAAAACGGGAAAAACATGAAACATGAACATAAAAAAAAAACGCAGTTGGTTCCCAAATCCCCCCTACAAAAAACATTCAAAATATCTATCTATCTATCTATCTATCTATCTATCTATCTATCTATCTATCTATCTATCTATCTATCTATCTATCTATCTATCTATCTATCTATCTATCTATCTATCTATCTATCTATAATTCTTTTTTTTTCACTGGTAATATGTTGGTTTGGTTTAAACCTCTGTAAAGTATAAAGTATTTATAAATCCTCAGTTCACCTTTCCGTAGGTACTTAAGGTGTCAGTATTACTTGTCTATATAGTATTACAGTGTCTTCGAGCTCAATTTTTTATAACGGGACATCACAGTCATATCACATTCTATGTCTAAGTAGTAGATTGGATTCTTAAGCAGTGTGTTTTCTTCCTCTCTCAAGTATCTTTTCATACCGCAGTTGTAGAGACCAGAGGGCTACCCAGGGATTTTAAGTCCTTCATAATTTCTTCATGACTGATGCAGATTCATTTCACTTAGATTTGCATACCCCAAAGGCTTTGCAGCCTTTATATCTGTGTCAGCAAACTGACAGAAACTTTCCTAAAATGTTTTATCCTGTCAGCCACACCGTACAGACTTGGAGGTGAGACGCATGCAGCGACTCCACAGCACCAGTCTTGTCTAGTGATGTAATCTAATTTATACTCATCCATGTTTACCTTACCGCCTTTCTGTCATATATATATAAATACGCCGTTTCCGGTTATCACTCACATCCAAAACACAAATGCCTGTGATGGTTTTATATAAGAGAAGGTTTGGAAATGCGGAATTGTCATTTTCTCATGCTCATTGAATATGTTGCAGGGCAGTATGGGTAGTATTGCCTGCATTGCATGGAAAGGTGACACCCTGGTGCTCGGTGATGTAGATGGAAATCTTAACTTCTGGGACCTTAAAGCACGCTTGTCCAGGTAATTTGTGTTTTTTATTCCCTTCTTGCATTATTCATTTATTCTAATAAGGATTTTGGAGAATGGAATTCACTTTCTGTCTTCGTCTTATATAGTTTTGACAAGTCTTTTTTTTTTCATTCTTTTTGTGCTATCTCAAGTGCACAACACACCACCGCATTTCATGTATTTCAACTACTGTGTATGAGCCCATGAAATAACTTGCATTGCAGCCAATCAATATATATATGAATATAAACAAAATATTTGTCCTAAATTGAATTCCTAAATCTTTGATTTGAGGAATCCTGCCAAAACATTTGCAACTTAAAAGCATTGTTTATAGACATATAGAACTGCTTTATCCCTAGAGTGTAGTTTTTCTTGTGGCCAAAAATGAAAATTTCAAAAAAAAAAAAAAATTTTTTTTCGATGATTGAATGTCCCAATGTCATCGGTATTTAGGGGAATCCCAACTCACCGTGGCTGGGTGAAGAAACTTCGCTTTGCACCAGGAAAAGGCAACCAGAAACTCTTGGTTATGTACACTGATGGAGCAGAGGTCTGGGACACTAAAGAGGTATGGATGCGTCGTGTGAGCTTGTGTGACCATCTGATGAGAAAGGGTTTTTTTTGTTTGTTTTTGTTTTGTGGTGCTGTCTACATATCTGTAATGCTCTAAATTTCCATTGATCATCATCATCTTCTTTCAAAGGTGTGTGACATTCCTCAGGTCTTTGTTACCGATTGCAGTTGTATGATTGCAGTCGTAACATACGTGTTCGATTCCCAAGACCACGTTGTACTGTAGCTCATAGAACGTTGTATGATACTTGATATGTGGACGTTTTCTTTAATTTTATGTGTGGCTTGATTGTGTGCAAGTAAGTCCATGCTAAGTCCAACAAGACACGCCACTCAGTTGACATTAAAACCAAACACCATGCCAAGTATTTTTCACGGGCAACAAGAGGGAAATGTGCTTAACTGCTCGAGAGAGGGTCTGCTTTCTCACAAACCTCCTGCCATTCCTGGCGGCGGTGGTGGCATTGTGGGCATTATGTCAATGATGCGAGTGGAGACTGCACTTGTAAATTAAACTGCTGAGACACTGGACAAAAAGCAGCTCTCTGTACATCGGAAGGTAGGAAGACATACTGTGTTGATTCCAACATTGTCCATGTGTGTTTCGCTGGCAAATGAGCACCATGGGTGCTCCACTTCCGGGTCCATTTTTTTTCTCCAAAGTGGATTTTATGCCATCAAAAGACCATCCAGTGCTGCATCTTTCACATTACAAATTGAATCTTTTTCAGGAGACTTATTTTATAGTATTGGCTGGAAACAATATGGTTTCATTGCTTCTGGATGAACGCGATCCATGCCGTGTGTAGTGTTGTGTAGTGTAGTCAAAAGCTTACACGCATTATGCTTGTCTGGTGATCATTGAACATGGTGGCCAGCTATATTATTTTTAAAATCAATATTAAGATAAGATAAGATAAGATGTCCTTTATTTGTCCCGCAATGGGGAAATTTGCAGTCAGACTTAAATGAATCATAAAAAATAATGAAGGTATCAAAGTAATTAAAAACACATTAACTTTTTACTGCTAGGAGTGACGTACATATGTGAAATATCCCTTTGAGCAAATATTCATATTGAATGCAAAATTGCTCTGTACAAACGCACAGTCAAGGTTTTTAACAAGCTTTGCATGGATAAATAGAAGTGCAAAGCAAGCAGCATGGATGTTTATTATTCCTTAAAGCGCTTTTAATCCAGACTTGGTTTTTGCCAAGTGCTTGTAACGGTCCTATCAAATAATATTCGATGTTGATAATATCGTATAATATACTCGAGCAATACTATAAATAATAGCAGTATTGTAAATCATATTTTTAGCGCAACTTCCTCCTTTCAACTACTTGAAGAGACTTAACGATATTTTACTTTGTATACTCACCCTACTTTTTTCACCAGGAATGAGATATGGACCCAGCAAAGGTGGACACAGGTTTATTTTCTTGTGTATTTAGCAGTGTAGGCTGCAGGAAGATGGGCGGATACTTTATAGGAACCGAGATAAGATGCACTGCTCAGTCGCCAATCGTAAAAGGCTGATAGATCAAGACGCAGAGGGGAGCAGTCATAGAAGCAAGGGAGGAGCAGGAGAAATCTCCCAAATGCTTTAGCACTCTGCTGACAGCTGGCTTATACGCTCACTTCAGCACATTCCCATTAAAAGCCAGAAAGCAGTTTGCACCCCTTGACAAGGCTGTTTGCTGACAGTCTTCCCTTCTCCATCCCACATTTCATTTATTCGGCGGGGTTTAAGGTTTTTGTCAAAACTAATTCCTCCATATGACATCTCTGATTTTTTAAGTTACTCTTTATGCAGGATCCGAAGAAAGTAGCTTTCCACTAGCTTTAATGGTTTGTGTTGATCTTCATTGGTTATAACCTCTTGTAGGTCCAAATGGTCAGCAGCATGCGCATTGGTCGCAATGTCAACTATCGCGTCTTAGACATTGACTGGTGCACTTCAGACAAAGTCGTGCTGGCTTCGGATGACGGGTGTATTCGGGTGTTGGAGATGGCCATGAAGTCCGCTAGCTATCGAATGGATGAACAAGACCTCACCGGTAAGCTACGCACTGAAAAATTAATCATGTAAAAGACAGATAAAAATAGAATGTATGGTCCTTTTCATTTGAAATTGTCGTGTTGTAGTTCTGCTCTTCTAGACACTTTGTTTCTGTGTGCTCTGTCACCAATTTGTCCAGATTCAGTGTGGTGCCCCTATCTGCTGCTACCCCGAGCTGCCCTCACTCTCAAGGCTTTCCTCCTCCTGCAGCCGTGGTCGGGGACCTTCACGATGGACATTACACAAGTGTAAGTGGAAGAATTTGTTTCGGCGCGTGTATTTCAAGCAAGAATAGATCGTACTTATTCCCCTAAATCTGACTTTAGAACATATATACTGTATTTACAAACATAGATATTTGAACTGTGGCATCCAGAAGAGACCTACAAATGTTAGATTTTCAAGCAGGAATGTTCTTCAAAACAAATATTAGGTAACTTATCAAATTGTGTCTTCTAAATTAGGTTTTGCGATGAAACAAAAATTAGCAACTACAGTTTGTCCTTGCGGGGGCGGCCCGGTAGTCCAGTGGTTAGCACGTCGACTTCACAGTGCAGAGGTACCGGGTTCGATTCCAGCTCCGGCCTCCCTGTATGGAGTTTGCATGTTCTCCCCGGGCCTGCGTGGGTTTTCTCCGGGTGCTCCGGTTTCCTCCCACATTCCAAAAACATGCATGGCGGGCTGATTGAACACTCTAAATTGTCCCTAGGTGTGAGTGTGGGCGTGCATGGTTGTTTGTCTCTGTGTGCTCTGCGATTGGCTGGCAACCAATTCAGGGTGTCCCCTGCCTACTGCCCGAAGACAGCTGGGATAGGCTCCGGCACCCCCCGCGACCCTAATGAGGATGAAGCGGTTCGAAAGAAGTTTGTCCTTGCTTTTATTCTTGCTCCGAGCCATAATACCAGTATCACTGCTGAGTGATGTGAAAATTCCATATCAGGATTATCATGACCAAAATTATCATAATTTTTGGTTTTGCCATGATCGTACAAAAAATGTAAAGAAACAACAAAAATAATTGCAAAATGTTTTTTTTTTTTTAAACAAAATATAAAAACAGCAACTTCCGCCTATATATGCAATGGTTTCCGCCTTATGCACATTGCCAATGATGGTTACATAGCGTGAGAAGATTCGTTTGTAAAGAAAATTAGGTTCCTAATCTGAATTGTTCATTAAAAGAGAGATTAGTTACCCGAGGTTCCACTGTACTTTATCTACCATATTAAGAAATAATATTTACTCACCACAGATGTAATCTGCAAGTTCAAATTGTATTTCAGTTGAGCAACCAATGGACATCAGTTTGTTTGTGTTTGCAGAGACTACAGTGAGAAAGATGAGATAAAAGGTCTGATCCAGGAGCAGCTCAATTCTTTGTCAAAGTAAGTGTTTGCTTTGATTTATCTTTAGAAGCAGTGAAAGTATAGGTCATTTTCTATGACTATTATAAGAAATAAAACAATAGTCTTGCTGAGGATTGCCATGCCGACATATATGCAGATTGCTCTGGTGTTACTGTGTATCTCTGGTTGACTCCCCAGTGACATGAAGTGTGTGCTCCAGGACCCAGAGCTCAGTCTGCTGCAGCGCTGCCTTTTGGTCTCACGGTGAGTTGCTGTCAGCATGCATTTTCCTCGCTTCTTGAGGCTTTTTCAACTTTTTGTATTTTTAAACATTCCATAGCAACATTTGTAGTTTTAGCACACTTGATTTTAAAAAACACAGTGTCATTGTCTGTCATTATGTTTTACAGTGTTTTTCTGTTGTTGTTGCTTTTTTGTTTTGTTTTTTTTAATTCCGTAAAGCATCTTTCAGTTCATGTAATGTATTTATTATTTCTATCTTGGAAAGGGTATGTTAAATGTACCCTTATGTTATCCTATGATTGACGTTTGCAAAGATTCTAACCATATAGTAATTTGCAAATTGAAATCAACATTTGCATTACCTTGGTAGTCTGTGTTTGTGTGTGTGGGGGGGAAATCAATTGTTCATCAATTGTTGTAAATCTCGATACAGTACTGTGCATAAGTCTTTGACACCATTAGATGACAATATCTAACTATAATTCAGTTGGCTCATTCATTGATGCCAGGACCTCTGCCAAAGGCAGAACTGTTTTGAATTTGTTTGCGCATCTCTTTGTTAGTTTTCATCCTACCGCCTGAGTCATGGAGAATGGTTGATTAGATGGTGAGGGTGCCATTATGTTTCTGGGGGGTGGACTCAAATGGTGAAAATAATGTACTAGTAATTGAAAGGGTTCTTTCTTGGCCTATGCATAAAAAAGTAGAATTTGGTAGAAATGTATTTCGTGTTTTTTCCAGCTGTACCCGTCATACAATTTTCTCGTCTTCTATGTCAAAATGGTTGCTACATAAAAGGTCATGAAAAGAGTAACCAGTGCTAACTTACGGTTGTTGCAGCATAGGATAAGTTGATGGCAACATCCTCAAATGTGTTTTTTTCCATATACAGTATATCCTTCTTCCAAGAATTTTTTTTCTTGACAATTACTGTAAATTGATGTTTCTTGGTAACAGCATTCTCTTCAGACCACATATGTGTTCTCAGAATCGCCAACCCTTCTGCTGGATGCCGCCAGACCATGCACTCCATTTTTGCATGAACTGTTTCAGAACACGATCAACAATGAATTCCAGAACACTTGCTAATCAGTTAATTGGCGACATGATTATAATGCCTATCAAATAAGGCCAACAAATGAGTTACCCTGACAGTTCATTGTAATCCTCCAAAATGTGTTTTGTTGAATTGCGCATTGCCTTGCATCATGACCAAAAAAACAAAAAACAAAACACCACATGACGACAGGTGTTGACAACATTGGTTGCTTTATTCCAGCTCAAAATCTTCCCAGCAAATCTAGAGCAATTCTATCTGTCTTGGTTGCAATTTAGTTGGGGAGAATGAAGGACACTTTTGGCTTGCAAATAATGAGAACGCTATCATAGAGCTCATGAATCTGTAATGTCTCTGCATCTGGCCATCCTGAGATATCATGCCACTGTTAATGTGGCTCGGTAACCTAGCAACAGCTATGTGTCTGTGCAGAATTGCTAAAGGAGGCTCAGAGTGGTAAATGATGAGAAAAATAACAGGATGATGTGGTTGGGCAGAGAGATGGTGAGATTGGAAAAATGTGTGCTGAAAGATGCAAGAAGTATGATCATTAGAAAGCTGATATTACAAAAACAAACCATTAATATGTTGATTTTGACGGAGGTGGTCATGTGGCACCCCGCAGGCTGTTCGGAGACGAGTCTGACCTTCACTTTTGGACAGTGGCTTCACACTACCTCCAGTCATTTGCCCAGGCTCGTCAGCTCAGTGTGGAGGGTGAGATTCAAAGTGAATTAGCTCAGCAGTCACCTCAGAATCACCTGGACATCTGCCACGACATGCTGTGTGAGAGCTCCTATTTCCAGGTCAGTGAGAAGAGCTCAGAATCTCCCTTTTTTTAGTTTGACCAAAGATCGTCGAGAAACTCCTCAACATCAAAAGGTTTTACTTGTTAGTTTAAAATTGCTTACTATTTATTCAAGATCCAAAGGTAGAATCCAGGTTGGTTATTGCACCTATCGGCGTCAAACAAAATAAATCGTGCACACTGGCAGGGATCAGCGGCATCGTAAAGCTAAACTAACTCTCTGGGGTAAACACACACTCTTCATTTTTTGCCACGTGTGATGGAATGACAGAGAGGCCTATGACAGGTGTTGATGAACTGCTAAGATGGGCTTCATTGACCGTAATGCTGAACAGTTGATTTAAAACTCAATAGCTGGCTAACTGTTAACAAACAAAATATCCAAAGGATCCACTTAATAGGCTGAAAGAACCCACTTCTGGTTGAAATGCTTGACAAATCTGCTTGCCCCAACAAGACACATGCACACTCCCACATCAAAGATGTTGAATTTAATGAGATCACGAATATCTGATTTGAAACAGACCCAACTCCAGGTGTGGTCTTTGCCCAGAAACGGATGGGTCCTCACAGAAGCAGTGAGGCTGATATTACGCTGAAATGCCTGGGGCTGCTTTGATACAGCAGATGGCACCTTTTATGCGTAAACCAACTTCCAGCTGTACTCGCATATGTACAATGTAAAATATAAAATAATGAAAAAAACATGTATGAGTCCAGGCCAAATCTGTATTTAAAAAAAATAATAATTTCAGGGGACAGCATAAAAACTGGTACGCCTTTTTTATGTCGGGGCAAGTCTACTTTACCTTGTTTGTGACTTTGGTGGATTGCGCTATGCCTTGATAGGCATTTCGGTATGTTTGATTTCGCGCCCCCAGCGCATCTGGCAATTTGGTGATTGTCACACATTGCCGCATGTTCATGGGTGGAAGGTGGTCTCCAGGTGACCATCCAAACGGCAGCCCACTTTGCATCATCTGCAGTGGAGATCTTCTTTTAGTGTGAATGCACTTTGCAGGCGACAATCCGCTGCATTGACCTTCCACCACGTGAACCGCTGTCCTCTCTCTGTGCTGAATTTAAAGGGTATAAATTGGGAGCCGGGACTTGCTGCGTTCACTTCCACAATGGCGCACAAAGGTGCACATGTGCTCTTCCATCCGCACTAGTCGAGCACATTTACAAAAGAACGAAAGCCGCACGAATGCACTTAATCCTCGACTTTTGTTGGCCAAAATTATTACTTCTCGTTGCTTTCAGGTGTGACGCACTTAGTGAGTAATAATGTTTTTAAAACTATTTTTATATATTTATTATTCAACATTCAACCCATTCGCTCAAAGGATCCTGAAAAAAACATTGATTGAAGATGACAATTCATTCCTGGTTGGCATATTAAACACAAGACTCAGTGAAGAGACATTTGCTTCGATTTTGAATGAATGGAAAGATTCAGCACTTAATTAACATTCCAATGGTAAAATGATTGGATTGCCTTCACTTAAATTACAAGCTGACATGAAATGTTTCTTTGTTTTCGTTCAGACAAATAAAGGAAGGGGGGGGGGTAAGAGGTGAAAGTATTTAAGTCTTCCTCCCAAATAGAAAGTAAGAAATAGATGCTTTCATCTATTTCTTCAATATGCCCTCGCTTTCCCTGCAGCAAGATCCTCCATACCACTTAATCTTACCGTGAGTTGAAGCCGATCCGAGATGATTTGGGGCACTCATTGGTTATTTAGATTCTTTGATGAACCTGAGACATGATTTCGGAATTTGGGAGAAAATCCACAAAAGCATGTGGATAACATTCAAACTCTACATAGAAAGGCCAGAGCTCAGATTTGAACGCAGAACCTTTGAGCTGTGAGACAAATATGTAAACCATTATTTCATCATGCCCTGGAAGATAAACAAATTAAAACAAATATCTTTGCGATGGCATTAGAGTAATGGAAATGTGACTTTCTAATTTCCGCTTGAAAGGGTCTTTCTGTAACTCCATCATAGGCACCATGACTTACAAAAAGATGATGCATGATTTTGTACTAATGAAAGTTTCTACTCTGTCTTAATAAGGGGCCACACAGAGAGCATAAATAGAAGGTTTTCAAAGAACCACCCAGTCGTTCTGTAGCTGCATTTGGCTTGTGTTGTCATAAAACAGCCGCAGTGGCGGCAGCCTGGCTGTAATGACTAATATCTAAGCCTCCAACAGAGTGCACACAGCTCCGAAGCTTTAAAACACAGTTGATTGATGCCCTTGGCTTTGACTCACCGAAGAATTGAGCCTAATTACATGCAGAAAAAAAACAAAAACTTTTTTTCTTATACAATACATATTTGCACATTGCCGTACACATCATTTGTGTCTATCTCTCTGTCTTCTATTTTTCCTGCTATTCCCACATAAATAAAGAGCTTTCTGACTTTGAAATCTCTTTGTTCTAATGTTAAAAAAAAAATAAAGTATATCCCTAAATTAGATGCACGCTGCACTATAACAAGGAATAACGCACCATTTTTCAGGACTGCAGCACTGAGAAACATGAGCAACTCCTGAATATTTTACAGCCTTCATAATTAACCTGTAATTATCTCTATGCAGTATTCACATCTGTATAGTTGTATTTACATATTAGATCTTCCTTACTACTCATGATGCCCTGTCCTATATGAATGGTTTTCCATCCATGCGATGACTTGCGGACACTGATCTTTCATCCTCACAACCTTCGTTTCTTTACAGAAATTCCAGTTGGATCGTGTTCACCTGCAGGAAGTGAAGCGCACCAGTTATGAGCATACTAAGAAATGTGCTGACCAGCTCCTCCTACTGGGTCAGGTAAGTAATCCACTACCATTGAAAGTCTTCCAGCATCCCTCAAGGGCCAATAAGTATTTTAATTTGTATATATATATTTATATTTGTGTTGATACACCACCACAGTGAAATGGTTTCGCAAAACTCTTAAGGACGCAGAGCCAGTGCCTCAATTTTCAGGGGCTCAAAACACATTTGGACCAGTGACACACATTAACTCTTTCAGGGACAGCAATTACTACAGTGGACATGTTAACAGGTTACAGGGTGCATGAAAGGGTGACAACAAGTTAAATCAAAACATGTCTCTGTTGTCAACACATGAAAAAGATTATTCAAATGGCCATTACTGAAATTACGCTATAAATCATTTGGGTGCCCTACATACAGTGAACGAAATGAAGAAGTGACCAATTGACACTTTATTTGTCATTGACATACACTGTACAAAATAATGAGATCAATACAAGCGTTGTTTAAACATGCCTGCCTTCCATTAATGCATTTTCAGACCTGCTAATCCTCACGAAGGTCGTTTGGCAGGGTATTATGCCCTTACCTAGTTGACAGCCAATCCCAGATGTTTGCCTTTATAAAGCCTACTCTATAAATGCTCACTTGAGACTAACAGCTGATACAAAAGTACAAAGGTATTTTGTACAAAAAGTATTTTGTTCCTCGTGTATCAAAATGAGCTCAACAAAGTATTACAGTGTACATAATATTGTGGCTGGGCATGTTAGGTTACTGTTGCCATGGTAGTGTGGACACCCATTTGTGGCAGGACGTTTTGTGGCTCGATCGGTTAGC
>CAAKHF010024315.1:6530-16644 GCA_901007745.1 Hippocampus kuda | reverse complement strand
CGGTTAGCCGTTTTTGCTTTATGTTATAGGCCAAATGAGGCAAGATGGAGGATAACAGCTCCCTCATTCCTCTTTAGGATCTCTGGCCATGAGGATTGTAGTCACCTCCCAATGTCACTGTTCTCTTTGTAATCACAGGCTGCAATCAGCAGGCTTTGTATTGGATGTGTCGCTCCTATCTAGGCAGAAAGGCAGAGGTCAGTCAGCTCTGACACGAGCACAAAGTCTTTATGACCATCGGATAAAAAGGGTGATAATAAATATAATACCCCTACAGTTTGGTTATTACTTTCTGCGTTTCTCGGGCTGCTGTTGCCATCCTCTTTACCTCAATCATTACCTTCTATTGTACTTCGGTCTTGCTTTCAGACGGACCGTGCTGTCCAATTATTGTTGGAGACGAGCGCAGACAATCCCAGCTACTACTGTGATTCCCTAAAGGCCTGCCTGGTGACCACCATCACCTCCTCCGGTCCCTCCCAGTCCACCATCAAACTTGTAGCCACTAACATGATCGCCAATGGCAAGTTAGCAGGTATGGTTTGACCGCTCACAGCGACTTTTACTTTACTTTGTACTTTGAAGGGGTGCATGCCTGTCTGCCAAGGTCTGATTTTCTTAAATTGAATCAGGAAAACTCCAGGCTTGCAATCGCTCGAGATGCATTTTTGATGTGATTCATCACTGTAGTGGTGTCTCATACGAAACACTCACACACAACATCCATGTTGGATCTCATCCAAGTATAGCAGTGAGAGTATGTCAGATTTACAGTGTCGAAATGAATTGATGTGTGCTTTTGTCACCCGTTATCACATTGCAACTTTGCATCCCGCTGTTTTACTACCAGAGGGGGTGCAGCTGCTTTGTTTGATTGACAAGGCTGCGGATGCTTGCCGCTACCTGCAGACCTACGGGGAGTGGAACCGCGCTGCCTGGCTTGCCAAGGTAACTCAGCAGCAGTGTGTCCATCAACAAGTATCGAATACTTTCTTGGGGCAAGGGGGGGTTATTTGTGTGTTTGTTTAGTTTTGTCCGGGGGGATATGATTAGATGTTGGATGGGATGAATGTTGATAGCACCGCAGCATTCACAACAATTCATTCCATTTGATTTATGATGCTTGTGAATTTATTATTGTGTCTTTTCCATGTGTAGGTCTGCAATCTTGTCCTACCAGGAAAGGTTTACTCATTTAAGAACATCATGGAAGTTTTCTGTGTCAGTTTAATGGCAAACCGCAATAAAATGAATGAATGAATGAAACCCAGTGCTCCTGGATAGATGCGGGCAAAATGAGTCCCACTGAACATTCGGCAAGCCTCCTCGCTGCCCATCTTTAAAACCCGCCTCAAAACTCATTTGTATTCTTTGGCATTTGACTCAGCATGACTCAGATTTGTTCTTGGTTTTGCTGTTAGGTGCTTTCTACCGTCTTTGTTACCGATTTGTTGCTTTACTGTTTTATATGTTAGTTGCTCCATGTACAGCACTTTGTATGCAGCAATGGCTGTTTGAAAGTGTTCTATAAATACAGTTGAGTTGAGTTGAGACCCTGTTGCAGTGCCCAAGTTGATGCATCTTTGCGGCATACTATTAAGAGCACTCCCAACATTGAATGTTAGTTGTCACCACTTCCGTTTCTGTTACCCAATCTACCTGGCACTGAAAATACGGATACATCCTGAATCTAAAAAGATATATTTAATGCTACTTGACAATTGACACTGTCAGTGACCTATTAATATAACATTACATTGTTACCCTGCCACTGAAGGGGGATAGGAACAGGAACTCTGCCGCGAATGGTGAAAGTCTGCAAGGAATTGGTGCCCCCCTAAAAGGTTCAAAATTGCCCATAGATGCAACAAGAAGCACCACTTTTGTTTAAATTAAGCTCCTCAATTTACTTCAACGTAGTTCCTTGGCACCAAGATGCCACAAGATGGCAGTGAAGCACTGCTTTTGTCCAAAAGAAGCACCTCACCTCACTTTGGCATACAGTAGCTCCTTGGCACCGTGATTCAATAAGATGGTGCCCCAGCAACACTTGAACAGCTCTAGCCTGAGCACAAAAACAGCAAAAAAGATTGGTTTCTGCATTATTGTACTGTTTTTGTATTACAGGGGCATAGAGACCGAATAGTGACAATCCGTGTGTCATTGACTCCCCCCTGTAAAGGTCTATAATTACCTTTTCATGACATTACATGTTGGCAAAGCACTATTTTTCAGGTAGACGAGGGTCTGGCTTGTCCAACTTAAGCGCCTCTTCATACTTCAATGTAGTTTCATGGCAACACAATTCCACAAGATGCTGCCAAAGCAATTCTTTTGTACTAGAACGGGCTTTTGACTGAGCACAATAACAGCAATTAACTACGTTTTTAGAAAATACTAAAGGTTAAAAAATTTAAACAGGTGATTTTACAAATAGCAGATATGCAGGGGAACAGTATCGTTTGTGGTTCACTCGCCTGACTTACGCACAGTTCTGCTCTGAACAGACTAAGCGGTCTAGAAAATGGATGGATTTATTGTTGTGCCTGTCTTCACTGAAATGCATTTAGCTTCTTTGGGGTGCTTTTTATTATCTCTGAATTCATGGCTCTTTGTGGGTAGAATTCCGCACAAACTATTGCCTTCCTGATTCCCTCAAAGCCTCGTGGAGGGGTGGGTCATTCAGATTTTGTTGCATCAGCATCTTAGCACATGTTTCTTAACTCTTCGCTGAATAATGCATGCATCGTAACGCAGCAAAGAGGTTATCCAGAAAGGTGCACAATTTTGTGCTGATCCAGAATGTATCACAAGCATTGTACATACAGTGTGTGTGGGATACACAACTACTTTTGTCATGATGTTAACTGACATTTTACAGAGCGTGTGTCTGTTACACAGCTGCACTGTTTGAATTTGTCCGCCATATACGTGGCTCTTTTGTCAGGTGCGTCTGAACCCAGCGGAGAGTTCAGATGTGCTGAAGCGATGGGCGGAGCATCTGTGCTCCCCACAGGTCAACCAGAAATCCAAAGCCATCCTGGTGCTGCTTTCCCTGGGCTGCTTTTACAAAGTTGGCGAGATGCTACACAGGTATGACATATTGGCTTTATCGTGAGCTTATTTTGATGTCACTATATGGTGGAAGGTTTGACATAACATGCATAACTATCACTTTTCACTAGTTATTTTTCCTGATTTTATAGTTCACTGAAGTCACTTCATGTTGTTCGCATATCTCATAGTATGTCATGGACTTCTTTCTTTAGCCTCAACATTGATCTGTTTTCTTCATAGCGCCCCCTTTAATGGTGCCTTACATTTTGAAAGGCATTCATGAGACATGTATCTAGTGTATGCTGCAGGGTCACTCACATCAAATCAGGTTTCGTGCTGTTTTCTGACAATTGCATGTCTGTCTTCTCCTCCCTCCACTTTGCTGTCAGTACGAGGCACTTTGACAGTGCCGCTCTCTTTATCGAAGCCTGCCTGAAATACGGGGTCATGGAGGCCAACGACTCATCTAATATCCTTTTTGAAAATCCATTACACTGCTCCAAGGGCCATTGATGGATGTGGTGTTACTGCTGCATTAACTCTTGCCCATCTCTGTTGTAGGCATGCAGACAGAGCTCAGCAAACATAATTACTTCTCAACAAAGGAACTTGATTTATGAATTAATTCTGTTTGTATTATACTTTGAGTTCCCTTAGTCTGTTTATTTGATGGATAAAGTCATTTGTACAAAAATAAATGTAAAATCCTGCGCATCCATATTGCACAGTCGCCGAACCTCCCTGCTTTCCGCTATTCGGGTCAGGTATGCTTGGTGATTGTAATCTTGCGCTGCCGCAAATCCCTGCGAGTTTCAGCCGGCTATCTCTCGTAGACTCACGTTCACTTTGCGTCCAGACACAGCACACGTCACAAGTCACTAATCATCGCTCACATGACAACGAATCAGACACATTTCTGACTAGTGATGAGAAAATGAAACTTTAAATTTGCTTCATGAACCAGCTATTGTATTTTTTGACTCCTCAAGATGGCACTCACTGTTCACAAAAACTAGACTGACTTGCCATTTCTTCAACCCCTTTATTTAAACCAACAGTGCTGTCTAGAGGTGTCATAAATACAACTGGTTCATGAAGCAAAGCTGAAGCTTAATTTTCCAATCACTACTTTTCACTAGTATCGTTATCACAAAATGAGGACTGGGAGAAAGCCGAGGGATCATTGTACATTAAAAGCATGTGTTTTGTCCATATTTAAAATCACATTTTTGTCATACATTTGGTTAGTAAGTGTTATTTGTCCCCCTAGTAACACTGATGAAACATTGTGGTCCCCTCCAGCATTTTAGTTGCCCATCCCTGCTATATAGATTAACAGTTTACTCCGATTACACGAACCTTCAAACAACTGCTGCTTTAACACATGCAGAGAAGCAAAACAAATAGACAGCCCTTTACTGACATACTGTAGCTTCTTTTACAAGTTCTCCTTGACCTAACATTTCCACATAAACTCATAGAGACCGCATTTTTGGACTATGCGCGGCTGCTGCGCTCACTTGGCCTACGAGAGGGAGCTGCTCTGTGGGCGTCGCGGGCCGGCACCGCAGGCGAGCAGCTGTTGGAGGAGCTGTTCAAGGGGGAGGGAGGAGGACATGAGGTCGCGATTGACAATGACGAGGCCAAGGTGACGACTGACTCTTTATGATGAGTGGACTAACTACTGAGAATCAACGTTGACCGAGGAACTATGGTGTTAATCTCTTTGTCATGTGACAACGGTGAGAGATGAAGAGTCCCATTGTGTCATTTGTCAGTTCATTCATCGTCTTGTGGCTATGGCGAATTTGGCATTTCGTAATGTTTTTGTTGTGGTGGTGGGACCATCGTGTCTGTTGGCAGTTGTGTTTGCATGTTACTTCTTCAAAAGATTTAATCTTCCCAACAAGTGACGTATTGCGCATTGTTGTTGACTTGATGTCTGTTGAATTGAATTTTTAATATGGTGGGGTATTACGTGTGCCTGTGTTAAATACATTTGAGAGATAAAATGTATTTTGCTGTTCTACTTCTGTGATGCAGTGAGATGCTACATTTTCCCCTCTTTATTTCATGTTAAGTTTGCACAGCCTTGAAAGGTTGCTCTCACCATTAACCTTCTCCATCACTGAATTCCAAAGCATTGCACTCTTAATTGTTCTTTAAAGAAAAATCATTTGCAGTAACATTCCAAGCGCTGAGCACCTCAATGCTTAAAGCGGTTTAATAGTAAATGACCAGATACGCACGATCCATTCCTGTTAGACACTTGTATGTACAATGCAGCCCAAAAATATCCATAACGTGGCCCAATTTTCAGTTGAAATGAATTTTTGCATTTCCTAAAAAATATGACCATATAAATAATTTCAACAAAAATAATGTTTTTTATTCTGGCGGCCCGGTAGTCCAGTGGTTAGCACGTTGACTTCACAGTGCAGAGGTACCGGGTTCGATTCCAGCTCCGGCCTCCCTGTGTGGAGTTTGCATGTTCTCCCCGGGCCTGCGTGGGTTTTCTCCGGGTGCTCCGGTTTCCTCCCACATTCCAAAAACATGCATGGCGGGCTGATTGAACACTCTAAATTGTCCCTAGGTGTGAGTGTGGGCGTGCATGGTTGTTTGTCTCTGTGTGCCCTGCGATTGGCTGGCAACCAATTCAGGGTGTCCCCTGCCTACTGCCCGAAGACAGCTGGGATAGGCTCCAGCACCCCCCGCGACCCGAGTGAGGATAAAGCGGTTCGGAAGATGAATGAATAATGTTTTTATTTACCATCCATCCATTTTTTTTAAAATGTGGCTTATCTTGACTCGTGATTTGTTTTGTTTCCCCAACCAAGAAAATCCCCTATCAACAAATAAAAATTTTTTTAAAGTAAAATTGGCTCAGAAAAGAATCATTTGTGGTCTTAACTGTATATTCCCACACAAACAATAAGAGGCAGAGTGTTTAGCTTGGTATTTGTATTGAGTGCTTGAGTCATCTATGGCTGCTTTCAGCATTGGCTTTTCAATATGTGTTGGATGGATTGCTTTCGCGCACTTAATCCATGTTGCTCCTGCTGATGCATACTTGAAAGAAAGTTGTCACCTACTCTGCACTTTACCCCCCCCCTTCAAGGAACCACTCTGCTCATCAAAACCATTTGTACGCGAATGCATTGACAACCCTTGTCTATTTATCCGCAATATGATGTGTCAACCTGTCCTGCAGTCTGGCAGAAATGTCTTGTGTGGGACCGTCGGTGTGTTGCTGTGTTTCATAAACACGTCTGTGATGTTCCCTACTGTGTCAATCGACATCTAAATGTTGTTGTGTATCGATTTCACAATTCCCACTTCTATAAGTGAATATAAAGTCTACATACAATTGTTCAAATGCCAAGTTAAGCTCACATAACGTGAAGCCACGACCCGAGTTATAAAAGGGTGTACACACGTGCAGAACCACAACATTATCTTACTTTTTATTCCCACCTCTACTTTTATTTTTGCATTGTGGTACAGGTTATTGGGCAAAATAATTTTTTTATATCACGTGAACCTGGCATTTGAACAAGGGTGTCTAGACTTTTTATATCCACTGCACGGCATGTGGAAGAGCTAGTATCCGGTCACAGTACCATCAATGTACATCAATTTTTTTGCGGCTCTGAATTTTGTCATGCAAGACACGCGCACACAGTACTTCATGGCTTTTAGTAGCCTCGTGCTGTTGTTTGTATAGCACGAAATAATGTGTCAGGTTAAGTCCTGTACATATGCCTCCTTTATTGCAATCAATCATCATAAAGTATACACATTCTTCCCCCCATCATTGTCAGTTTATGATCACACAGTGATGTTTTGAATTCTACATGCATAAATATTCAAAGAAAACATTATTATACCCCTATATGAATGGCAATAAAAAGAGTATTTACATTGTTGTACTTGTTATCGCTGTGCTTGAAAATATGTGCACTAGAGGGCGCACTTAATCTGGGTTTGCCACAAAGACCTATTATACTGTCTTAAGTCCTATCACGGCTACTTTATTTCATTCAAGCTCAGCTATAGTTAAATGTCCACTCATTTGTAAAACTGTCTTGAAGTGAATCTGTTCTTACACAACCCGCTTCCGCCATTCATTACGTCTCTGCTCCAAAGGAGGGCCAACAGCTGGCCTCCTCTTTTCCTCACATTTATTTATTCATTCAGTGACATGCATTTTGTTCTTTGTTCCTCAAAGCTCAAAGAGAATAAAAGCAGTGCAAAACAGAAGGCCACCACAAATACCGCGATTGTGTTTCTTTTGTAACGGTCCCATGAATAACTACCGGCGAGCCGACCCAGCCGCTGCAACTTAGTCATCAGTATGCAGTGTCCCACATAGCATTTCTCTTCTCTTCTTGAGCACGCTGCCTACCACCCAGTTAGCTGGCCCCAAGTGCAGGTCCCCAAACAACCTCTCTTACTTCAGCCTTCCACCCTGCTTGTGCTGCAAAACCTTACTTTTCGACCTGGTGCCAAACACCTTCTGAATCCTGCCTCCTTCAGTTTGGCCCTTGTTTCCATCTGCTCCACTGGTGTAATTAGTCACATATGTTGGAGTATTACATGTGATTTGATTCTGAGCTGAGAAGAAGCTGCAGTATGTTCACGATGAGAGCCAATGCATGAATGTTAAATGTCAAAGTATGGACTCTCACAGGCCGCTACATTAGCTATGCCAGCTCAATCCATGCATACATTTCTATATATCGTCTTTGGGGTCTTTGGTGAGCTAGAGCCAATCCCAGCTGACCTTTGGTGCAAGAGGCGGGCTATACTCAAGACTGATTGCCAGCCATCACAGGGAACATATAGACAAACAATCATTCGCACTTGTATCGACACCTAAGGAAACTTTTCAGTCATCAGTGAACCTAATTTAAATTGTCTTGGAATGTGGAAGGCAACTGGAGTGCCTGGAGGAAGCCCTACGTTTTGCCATGAACTGTTTCGAATACATTTTCTATAACTCAAGTTGAATGTTTTTCTTGATCTTGGCTGACTTCCAAGTTATATTTAATTAGAATCAAAGGGAAAGTTTTCTTAACATGTAACAATAAGCATAGAATGGTTTTTCACATTGCAGTCTAGCTTTGATATTCTTAAAAACATGAATGCTGGCCTAGTTAAAGATCTAAATGTTTATCTACATACCCCCTGCATTTGCTTGGCAACCAGTTGAGAGAGGCCCCAGCTCACATGTAAACCCAGACAAGTGATGCAAAAATGAATGGCTTTTTGTTGAACATTTTGGTTTGCTCAGTACCACATTTGGTACATTAAGACCTCAGAGGTTGGAGGTATTTAACAACCTGAGGAGAGCAGAACGTCAGTGGACGACATGGATCTCCTCAAAGTGTACGTAATGTTTTGGATGGTAAGTATATTAAGCACCCCTGTGTGTGCAGCATTATGCGGAGGGGGGAAACAAAAAAAAAAATAGGAGCAGCAGGTCACTCCGTTCCCATGAGTGTGTTATCGTGTGGTGCTGACAGACAGACAGCTTTACTGTATGTCCATAAAAGGTGGGCAGGTGTGAGCTTGCGTACTGACAGCCTCCATGCTGAGGGTTGTCCCTCAGTTCATTCCTCAGTTTCTTTGGAGCATTTGATACAGGGAGGCCCCTGACAGTAAAATAGCCAAGTATTGACTTAATTTAGGATTTATTGCTTCGTCTTGACTACAGTTTTTCCCCATTTGCATATTTTTCTTGCCTTTACCCTACTGTGATCCAGTAGGTCTCATTCTTCCGTTGCCTTTTCGGAATGTTTTGTACCACACTGCCGGGAAGAAGTGTGAGTTTCTGTCCCCTAAGCATCACCTCTTATCACCTGAAAAATGGAAGCAGACCTGAACTCATTTGATTGCTCTCCCTCGTTCGAGGACCATAGCTTTATCTCCCAGTTCTTCCACATATTTGACCTTTAAATGTAAGACCAGTAAGCCACCACTCTGAGGCAGTGACAGATTATGTTTTGCATAAAAGGTATTTAGTCCCTCGGCTTTATCTGATTATGTTTAGATGAATGCCAGTCGACCGTGGCTTCACAACACCACACTGCTCTGATTTCAGGGAGCCATGAGCGAGAGAGAGAAATAGGTTTGTGACCTTGAGTCTAGACTTGGGTTGCATCAGGGAACAACAGGAACTCCGGAGCATTACGAGTCGATGACAAACTCTTAGCGACTCCTAGGTAATGAGTTGAGCCCAGGGTGAGCTATCTTTTTTCAAGATTGTGATCTACTCTTTTCTGTCCTCCACATGTGCACGCTTTGGTCGAGGCTTTTCATGAAAAGGGGGGAATGCAATCATGGATGCTTTGTGTCGCAAGCATGCAGCCGCCAGCCCGTCACTGCAGTGTCAGTTGGAGATGTGAAAGAGAATGTTCTACTGACTGTGTTATGAGAGAGCAGGCAGAAGGTTAACACGGACACTAAAATGTGCTCACAGTACTGACACACTTCAATATGCTCTTATGTCATGACTTAATGTGTATGCCAATTTACAGATCTAACAATCTCTCTTTTGAAGGCCTGAACCGCACTTTTGACAATGGTCTTTGCATGTGTGGTAATAAAATCGACGGAAGAGGGAAAAAAAAAGATAAATTCCATACTACAAGAAAAAAAAAGTCTTTATGCAACTGGCCTTGATGAAAGAAAAACATTGGTTTGACAACCACTTTGCAAGACTTTGTACAACATTTGGGCTGCATACGGCATGTGAAGGAGGCCTGGCTCATAATCTGTGTTCTTCATTCCAAACGCCTTGTTGTATCTTGCTGGCTAAATTGGGGCACAGTCACTCCAGGAACAGAAAAAAAAACTGCTCCAAACTATTCCCACACATTCAAATTATGTATTAAAATAACTACATAGTGACTATTGTTTAACCCTCCTGTTGTCTTCGGGTCAAAATGACCCGTCACTGTGTTAAAAACGCCCCAAAAATCCCCTAAATTATATTTTTTTAACTTGAAATTTTATGACTTTTCCTAGATTGGCCCCAACTGCAGAAAAATTGAAA
>CAAKHF010024314.1:15915-27769 GCA_901007745.1 Hippocampus kuda | reverse complement strand
ACACACACACACACACACACACACACACACACACACACACACACACACACACACACACACACACACACACACACGCGTATTGATTATTGGCAAACCAAAAATAGTACGTGGACCAAGGTAATTCTTCTCTCTCAAATGCAGAGTGTAATCCAAACTGTAAACTGTGGCTCCACTGTGCATCCCAAAAGTAAAAGGAACCATCATTCAGGTAAACATGTTCTTCTGTTTAAGCCAACTATGACGCCGTGACAGCTGTCCCTGTTATTCTTTCAGCTCGCAGGCCGTTGTGTGAAAGGGGCTCAGACCGGAGAGGACGCCAAGGGTATGTGAAGGGCTGTGTAATTAGAAACCCACAGTGCACAGTGGTGGCAATGATGGTGGGGGATCATACTTGCGCTCTAAACACTTCAGAAGAACACCCTTTTGCCCCTGCAGCACCACCTTTTCCTTCTGACTCCAGGCAATGTGTTAAAAGAACCCCCAAAACGTTGTAGTCCCTCCAGTGAACCTACATCAATTCATCCCACTGCTCTCATTGGAAATTTTGCTTCACCACACACCATTGCGTGTGTGTGTGGGGGGTCCCGGGTGCACAGAGGTTGATTAATCCTGACACAGGATGACAGTTCTTCAGCTGCCGTGATGTATTTTACTGCACATGTTCGGGGGCCTTGGAGAGCATTTAAAGCGCTCACCTTTTTGCTGTCGAGCGTAGCCCCCTTTTTAGCTTGACGGCTGTGAAACAGGCTCCGTCTCTGCCCATTAGTCGTCAGGACGCCGCAAAACGGATTGGACCCTGACCAGGCCTCAGCTAACAAAAAGATGGGTCACAAAATTGAGGAGGGGGTTATCTACATAAACAAGAGGTGCATTACATGGTCACGCTGAAACAGAGGCTTTAAGCTTTTGTCAGAGATAAACATTGAAAAGCACCAAGGAGTATTGAGCCATTTTGAAAAGGGCTAAAATAATAATAATAAAACTCAACTCAACTGTATTTATAGAGCATTTTAAAACGACCCCTGCTGAATACAAATTGCTGTACATGGAGCAAAAATAATTCATACAACAACAAACAATAAAACAATAAATTAATAACAAAGGCCCCAGAAAGTACCAAACAGTAAAACTAAAAATTAAGCCTCATGCAGAGTCAAAAGGAAAAAGGCAAAAATGAGTTTTGAGACAGACCAGCAACAGAAAACGCTCAATCCCCTCTGAGTCGCCGCTTAATTCTTGGTACCTCTAATAATGTCTGGTTCGCAGACCTGAGGCACTGGGCAGGTGTGTAGGGGTGGAGGAGCTCAGAGAGGTAAGGTGGAGGGAGGCCTTTTAAAGATTTGAAAACAAATAATGCATTTTAAAAAGAACTCAATTTTTATGGAGCCAGAGAAGGGATGCCAAAGGAGGAGTTATGTGGTCCATCTTACGAGTACCAGTCAAGAGATGAGCAGCAGCATACTGGACCAGCTGGAGATGCTTGACGGATTATTGGCTGACTCGAAAGTAAAGTGCATTACAGTAATCCAGCCGGGATGTGACGAAGGCATGAATTACTGTTTCAAAGTGGTGTTGAGAAAGGAGAGGGTTTACTTTAGCAAGCTGCCCAAGGGGGCAGGGGGCCCAAGTCCACAGAATGGGATGTACAAGGGCCACTGGGCCGAAACACCATCACTTCTGTTTTCTTTTCATTGAAATTCAAGAAATTCTGTGCCATCTAGGTCTTGATTTCCTCTACATGGGATAAAAGCGGCCTTTTGCTCAGTGGGACATAGATCTGCAGCTTGGAAATAGGCCGAAACTTTGACAGTGCATCTTGATCAAGGTCAGGCTTCCTTAGGAAGGGTTGCTCCACAGCATGTTTAAATTGTTGTGGAAATATACAACGAGAACAAAGGCAATTCTCATAGCAGAGGAAAGAAACACCATGTTTCCTTAAGATGGCATCCAAAGGGAGCAGATACAGTGAGAATAGCAGAGGCCCCACAAATGAACCCTGTGGAACACCGCATGGCAGTGGGGCAGTCTGTGACAAAGGACCAACACAAAAAGTTCTGTGAGCCCAAAAGGACCTAAAACACTTGAGGGGGCAACCGCCAACAGAATACTGTGATCCACTGTATTAAATGCTGTAGTGAAATCCAATAAAACCAGACACACATAGCCTCTAGTGTCATTTTCCAGGAGGATTTCATTAAAAACTCGTAACAGAGCTGACTCTGTGCTATGCATCATCTTAAAACCTGACTTGAATACCTTCACGATGTTATGTTCATCCAAGAAAGATTGTTACTGCATACAAACCACATTTCCAATTTTTTAAAAATGAAAAGCAGCTTGGAAATGGGCCAAAAATTTGACAGTGCATCTTGATCAAGGTCAGGCTTCATGAGCAAGGGTTTCACCACAGCATGTTAAAATTGTTGGGGAACTATACAATGAGAACAAAGGCAATTAGAGATGCAAATGTCCTAGTTTTTCAGGGATGATACAAACAGGATTTCACAAGAGTAAAGTTGTAATATTCCCGATTTGCAAAAAAACATTATGAGAATACAGTAACGATATAATAAGTAGAAATGTGTAATTTTACAATTAAAATTTGGTTGTACGAAGCACATGACGTTGCTTAGGGTATAAAATGTACTATATAAATAAAACTGCCTTGCCTTATGTATGATTGAGCCCAAAATTTAATGCACCATAATTTGAAGAAAAAGCAGAGCCTCAAAGATAATATGAATAATAATAATAGATAATACCAACAGCAATATTAAAAGTAATTCCAAGAACATAATAAACAGTTAGTGTAACCGTTAACCACTAACCACTTTGGAATTTGGATTAAAACATTGCCTTTTTAATGGTACATTTTCACAAGGACTGCTGGAGTGGGTGACAAATTAAGCAAAAAGTGAAAATACATGTCGTAACAAAGCACAATTAGATTTATGGTTCAGGGGGAGTGAAGCATTATATATGTGTGGGGGGGACAGCTTGTAAAATTAGGAAACGTTCTGTGTGGCATCTTCATAAAAAGGCATCATGCACTGTGACTTTGTGGCATTAGGAAAAATTCATTCGCAACTGAGAAAACCAAGTCCAGCTATCGTTGTGAATATTTTACATAATAAATGTGAAACACTGGTAAGAACTTGCTGTCATATCATGCACAGGCACGATCAAGTCAAGACATTTTGGGAGCAAACTCCATTAGAAAAACAACACTCCCATATGCTCAACCTGTCTGTGTTTGGGGATTACGCGACACTGGGAACAGCAAATTCTGTGGCGTAGTGTTGACAGGCACGTTAAGCTTTCTACATCTCCTTACGTGGCTTGTAGATGGATAGCCCAGTCGCTCACGTTCACTCCTCGCAGGCTGGATAGAATTAAGAAGAGAAGTCGTTGGCAAACATGACAATCTGGCATGCACAGCTTTTGCACCACTGCAGCTTTTAAAGTGGAAACACGTTTTATATTTACTAAAAGTCTTTGGCTCCCGTTATCTTTGTTGGCATTTACAATGTAAAACAGTAAATATTAGCAATGACAAAAATGAAGTTTCCATTCCAGTGAAGTTCAAGGCTTTGTATAGGTTACATATAGAAAGAATTAAAATCACTGTTCATCATTCTCGACTTGAGTATTGTATCACAGTACCGCAGTGTTGTGTCACAGTACTGCAATATACCAATTAGTACCCGATACATATATCATTTTGTACCTTATCACATCATATCACATGCAAAATATCAGAAAACAGAGCATTGTAACCAAAAGTATTCGGGCTGTTAAAGATAAAGTATGAATGTAACATCTACTAACATGTGCAGCCAAGCTTAGAGGAGTCACGAGTGCAACGAAGGACAAACACGGACTTCAGGTAGTTTTACTTTCGGCTTTACTTGCTTGACGCTTATTGGAGAAATCTTAAGTAATTCGTGCACTTTGCAAAGTCACATTCAAACACCCTATTAGTTGTATGTCTTTGGTTAAACGCTGAATTGGTCGCCAATCAATCACACGGCACATGAAAAGAGAGAAATATTTACATTGTCGTCAGGTAAAAATTGAACCCCTGTCTGCCTGTATGGAAGTCGGGCAAGTGAATCACTAACACTATCTAATCACAGTCTGATAATGAGGTACGCAGGGACTTCCTCGCTTTTTCTTGACGGTCGACTTGCATTTCTGTGCATTTCACAACATGTCAAATAGCAGATGTGGCTGAGGTCAATCATCAGCTGTTGCTCATAATCCTCAACAGTCCACCTGACACCTTACTTCTATTGTTGCAGGCTTCACACCCCACAACAATATGCCTAACACGAACCGATCTGCGGAAGGAAATAACGGGCCGTCTGGGAAGGTGGGTGGGGTGGCCAGACTTTGTGGCCAAATTTTGCCTAATGGCCACATTGATATATATATATACAGACATTCTTTGTCCTCTGCAAAGAATGACTATACAGCTATAAAGTTGTATTTTTCTCGATTAAAACACATTTCAACTTTTTTTTTATTTTTTTAAAGAGGGTGATCAAGGAACAAATTAAACATGTTTATCAACTCACCACTGTATACATAAATTTGAAGAGCCCAATTTCCAGTGGTATGTGGCTAAAGTGATGTTACAAAATTATGTGGCATGTTGCCCTCTGGTCACACCTTGCATACCCTAGTTTTGGAGTTGGAAATCCATATGCGGTGGTTGTAGTTGACCCATACAGTAAGCATGCATCCTCGCTGCCTATAGGCCTGCGCTACACTCTCCTCAACAGATGGACTTCCTTTTGGGTGCAAAAGGCCACAGAGTTTATGGAGCACAAATCCTGTGGGTGTCTGACTGACGGAAAGAGGAAGTTCACCACACTTACACACACACACACACACACACATGCATTTCTACTAAGAGGACGTTTCCAGTGATTGTGGCCACTGCAATGAGTGGGCTCACTCAGCCCATTTGTAGTCTTTCACAGATGGCAGAGCTCATGTTGGCTGCATGACTGAGGTCCTCTCGAAGGTCGTTGATGACTCGACCTGGTTTTCCGAGCTGGGAGGAAGGTGTGTAAATGGAGAAAACCGCTCTCCGACAACTTGCAGCTAAAGAGATTTGCCTCAACAGTTAATTAAAATGTGCGAGCACCCTAACGCTTAGCACACTTTCCGGGCTGTTTTTGGTCCAAGCGGGATTAATTATTGTTTTCCCCACTGAAATGAATTGGTCATTGGTCAAGCCTCCCCAAAAAATGCCACCAGTTTTTGGTAATTTTTTTTTAAATACTGAAAAATAACATTCATTATAACATATTCATATTAAAAATGACCAAAAATTATGTAAAGAAATGAACTGTGTAAAATAATACACACAGAAAAAAACTACACTAGTTTTGAGTTGTGTCAGCATTTCATCCTTTCTCCTTGCGAGTATTTTCATTGTGGTTTTGTGTGCCATCTGTGAACCTTTGGATTTAATAAGTGGTTGAGTCACCCTTGGTAGCAATAGCCTCAACCAAACATTTCCTGTAGTTGCAGATCAGACCTGCCCACCCTTGGAAAATTCCTCAGTTCGGCAATATTCTTGGAAAGTCAGGTGTGAATCTCACGCCAGGGTCACTCTGGAATATCCCTGTTGCATCACAGGTCTTAAGTTTTCTTGCAAAACATTTTATGAAATCTTTGCAATGCATGAAGATAACAATTCAACAAGGCCCTGAGGAAGCAAAGCAGTCGCAAACCACGATGCCCCTTCCACAATTTTGTTTGTTTGTTTTGATGGTCATGTGCTGTGTCAAACAAGTAGTGAAGCTACATTGAGTCCTATTTTTCTGTCTTTTAATGTTATCTTCGTCTATGTGATCTCAGATTTTTACATATTGTGGGAAGGTCTGGAACATGTAACACCCGCCCCCACACACACACACACACACACCCAGCAATAAATAGGGTTCACTGTATTATAGTACCATGCTGTTTTGTGTCACCCGCTGAATCGCACATTGTAATATGTCGCCGATGCCCCAGCAAGGGTTAGGACACAAGTTTGTCACCTTAGTAGCGCTGACAGTAACATATGGGCTGGATTATAGGAGAGGAGAAAAGGAACAAAACAGACACATGTTCATCTCATGGTGTCTGAGCGCCATAAGGAGAACAGTAACGGTGATGAAGTGTTGGGGGATTGATTCTGCACGTTCTGGCTGCAACTGATCACAAGGGCTTTGCAGTTCAGCCAGGCCAACACAATAGGAGTCAATGTAGTTCCACACCAAGGTTGAAAGAAGCAAAAAAAAAAAACAAACAAACAAACGTTAAGGTGAATATCAGCAAATGTTAAGGTGCCCTTAACATTTGATGATATTCACAACATGCCTACTTAATGGGCCCGGTCTCCAGGGAAACGCCAAACAGAGGATGGTATGCTGAAGTGAAATATTGGGGGGAAAGTCACAATCTATCATTTGTATAACACTTTGATGTACTTTCCATTTTGTCCTTGACCATTGGACCACGTTGACTCAGTTGACAATAAAGCATCCAAGGGAACAAATTATGGAAAATGTACTGTTATGTTTACAAAGTTGTGGTAAACAAACAAGTAAATGTTATCTGCCAGTTTTGGAGAATCTGTACACTAGCCATTCAGTACTTCTGGCCTGCCACATCGTTTTTTTGTTGTCGTTGCTGTCTAAGATTACGTTTCTACTTCATTTTTCGATATTCTTTCCATTTTGGCAGAAAATCAGTTCCATATATTTTTCTTCACGCAGAGATATTTCATGTTGGTATTTATTGATTTAATTGCTTGATATATTTTTCCATGACTCAAAAATGTAATAACTAACAATGGCCCTCTTGAGAAAAATCAAACGTACGATATAGCCTGCTCTGATACTGACTTTGGCAACTTTGCCATAGAGGAAGTGAGCACGTTTATTGCAAATGCTAAAAAATATTAGAGCCGTACGATTGCTGACAAAATGATATATCTGGGTCATGTAAGTGTAGGATTATCAGAATAACTCGATAAGCATGTTCACACGAACCCTTGGAGCGGATTGGTGACACTCATGCTGAGGCCGGTGACTGCGGGGAAAGTCAAAGGAGTACCAAAAATAAATAAATAAAAATAGTGAGTGTGGCAAATATTCAAATAGAATAATATATAGAGAATGTAAAGGTATGATCAAAGAGTCAGAGAACATCCCGGGAGGCATTTCCTCTTCTGTGACAACAAGAGGAATGAATCCATTTGTGATTGGCCTTATTACGGCAACATTGTGTGTTGTTTGTGCACGAGATGAGGAAACAACCAGAGGGTGGTCTGCTGTGGGATTGGGTGAGGGGATAACCCCAATTCAGAGCATGACCATTTTAATATGTAGGCCAGCCTTCATGTCATGCGCATGGTTTGGAGGGGTCGGTGGTTGGTGGCGGGGGGATGGCACAGCACGCCGACCCACTTCGTGCAGGGGAACGGGTTCAGAGTTCAACGTGCTCGTTTGTGCTCTTGAGAAAGCCTGTTGCAACTACGCACTGTGTGCTCACTGGACACAACAATAGGTACGCCAGCGAAGGCCAATGAAATAACTTCATGTCAGGGAGGTATTGATTTAATTTTACGGTGACACGATGTGATTTGTTTCACAATTTTAAATAGTTTCCAGGTGTCTTCATAATTCTACTGTCGAAAATACACAGAGGACAAAGAATTACAGAGCAGTACTTCATACACTCAGTTTTGTGAGGGTGGTTCTGTCATTGCAAATGCACAGTACAGCTTGACCACCACACTAAGGGGTGGAATGTAAAGTGTTCCAACAAAGCCAATTAGGTGCTATCAAGTGTGAGTTTTCCTTTAGAAAAAAGCAAGTTGCATCAGTTCAAGTGACTTTGTGGGCTCTATTTTCTTCACTGGTGTAAATCCTGTACAGAGAGCCATATCTCTGCATGGAGGCAGGTTAGACGTTTGTAATTTTGCAGATTAGTCCAGGCTGTGTGTGTGTGAGAGAGAGGGCATGAAAATGATTCATTCATTTCTTTTAAATGTCGAAACATGGTGGTACTATATCTGCGCTGTGAAGTGGGCACTTGGAGACCACGGCCCATCCACTGATCGTTTGTAAACAAGACGAATTTTGACAATGCAATTCATAAAAATTAAAAACAGCTTTCTGGCAGACAAATAATCAGAAATATTGTTTGTTTACAAACAATTTAAAGGTAATTTTCCCTAGTAAGTCCCCTTGACTAATATGTTTAGTATTATGGAGTGGGAAGAGCAATGAATCATGATGGTTGGTGTCTGAGTTATTTTGGTAAGAAGATACCAATCGTCTAGAATAGTCTAATGCTGAATTTTGAAAAATGAGTACCTGTATTTATGGTTGTAATTTGTGCGCTGCATCATATGAAAAATTGTTTCTAATATTTGGATGCTCTCATGTTGTTGAATAAGTAACCAAAATATCAGAAGCAATCTGTCATCAAGATAACAGATCAAACTCAGCAAGATTCATTGTTTTTTTTTTTTTTTATATATGACATTATAGTGGATACAGTAGAGTCCACCTTATGTTGTGGTTGCAAGGTAGGCATGCCGCAGAGTATATTCTACAGTTCGCGTTGCCATGGCAACAGAAATCAGATAAGGGTGATTAAGTCACATTAGGGTACAGTAGATTAACCCTACATGTTCGCACACATCAGCCCACAGGGGCTTTGGGTTGTGACATGCAGTCCTGTTGCTGACACACATACAGTACAGCATGCTTGACGAGGCGCGTCAGTGCACTTCCACCTCCATGCTGGGCTGAGCGACAGCCACTGAGCGACATCAAGCTAGAAAATGCTATAGCTTCATTAATATGGGGAAAAAATATATATCCAGGCAAGCAGCGGGTTGAGCTGTGCCTGACGGGGATGTTTGTTGTTCCTATAAGTGTGTGAGTGGAGAACAGGAGTGACTAAAAGTCTGCAAGTGCTGCAATAGTCTGGAAATGATCCAATAGTACCAAATCCAGGGGCAGAACAATTTTATTCATATTGCTCACAGTTGTTAAATTTGGAATTCCACTCCAGCTACGCTCATGCCCATATTGGTGCAAGCTCTGCATCTGTGAAAATACCAAAACTTGGTCGAATGTGTGCAGATGTATGCCATGACAGACTTGCACGGGGCACAAATATAGAGTGTTAAGTATTTCACCACAATTTAAATTCTGCATAAAAATAACAAACCAGTGGTTGGGATCCCCAAGATTCACCTACCTCCTGATTGATAATTGACCCGATTACAACAAAAGGTAAAAAGATACTGAAGACATGGCTTTCTTTTTACCTGTAGTTGCTCTGTGTCAGCATGGCCGATGGGTGATTCACCAGCCAAAGAGAAGCATTGGGTCTCACTGAGTGACAGTCAAATGCAATTAAGGCAACAACGTGAAGGAGAGACGGGAGCTTAATTACCCAGCAGCGGACGCCTGCTGTCTCGCCAGCAGTTTCTAATGAGCAAAAAGATATGCACATGTTGCCATTCTGCAATACACGCTAAAGCAATTATCATATGATTCCATTCTATAACGCATGCTGGAATCTTGGGGTCCCAAAACCGAACAATGAAATAAAACACCTCTAAGGAATTGGAGACTATTTATTGACTTGGTATGTATCTCACACATAGAGCATATTTATTTGTGTCTGGCATTTAAGACCTTGCACCGTTCAGAACAATACAAACACATACATGCACTGCTGCAACCTATATCTACTCTAACACATAAATCAGCATGTAATATGAGTGTGACTGCAGCTGCGACTGCTTTTTATGTAGAACCAACCCACGACTCATCCACAAATGGTCCAGACATTCAATACTGAGAAGACATTGTTTTGAAATGGTTCCCCAAAATATGACACTTTCCTTTTAATCTCATCCAGTTTTTGTTTAAAAAAAAAAATCCTACTAAATTCTCTGAGAGTCAGCTAAATGATTGGTTTGTAGCGGTAATATGATAATAATATGCAATGTTGACTTTTCATTGACTTTTCTTATCTGCCTTTTTCTGAAAACATTTCTGTTAGCAATCCATTCTGACTTCTGGGACATGCGACTAATTTACATAATACCACTCTTAAACTGAGTTTCTCTTCCCGTGACACAATCACTTGAGCTGTGTGAAGATTCAGCGCCACTTTCAAGTGACTACCAATGTCTGAATCACGATCATGAATATATTGCCCCAATCCACTGGCGTGACGCCTCACATCAAAGCCATGACGTAAGCAAAGCTGCATTGATTTTTGTGAGTTACAAGAATTAGCATTAGCCAACAGTGTTAGCTTCTTACAAGCAGCACTTATTTTTTGGAAGGTGTCGATATGTTGACCTGCGTGGAAGTCTTTGTGGTTGGTGATGTGTCCATACACAAGCATAGTGTAGCGCATGAATTGTTGCTTTGAATGTTTTTATGAGCATTTTCCACACTGTGGGCTCATAAGCATGCTCTTAAAAACACTTTTGAAATGTTTTTAATTATGAAAAGAATGCATAACATGTCTACTTTGTGCCCTGCCATTTCTTGCTCGGACACGCTACAGCTTACCCGTTACCCTCGTGAGGATAGACGGTAAAGATTACCGGCAGACAGTGTGTGCGAAATGTTTTCTGACCTTCATTGGCCCCAACGAAGCCACTGTTTGTGCTATAAGGAGATCACCATGTCTTTCTAAAACTGTTTTAAGATGGGGGCGTGTAATGTATGTTTTTCCTTGTCACAATGTGATGTACATTGTGTGGCTCCTCGGGCACCAAAAACACAAATGGCTCTCATTTGAACATGTAGCCCGTCATATAAAGAGCCACAGCTAATCATCTCGTACACAAACGATCAAACCTCGAGTTTCCAAACTGACGTTTAAAAGTGGGTGCCCGCACCGTTTAACATTTCCCATATGTATCGCTTTACCGAACGGTGGAATGGCAGCTAAAGTGGAGCAGAGGTGCGGGGGACGTGTCAGAGTCCTGAGCGCTGTGGAGGCTGTCCCTCTAAGGCATAGTGGGGTTACTCATGTTGCAAAGATAGCAAAAAGTCAAAATCCTTTTTTTTTGTAAAAGAATTCAGATACCATAACAAATCCCTTTACATTTCCCTTAAAAGGACAGTTTTACACATGATGTCAACCTTAGAGAAGCCTCCATGATATGATTGGCTCCAATACAAGAGCGGTACCATTGATTCTGTTTGAAAGATTGTTCTTTTAATGATATTATAAGCTACTTTTTATTTTGTTACGTTGCTTTTAAATGTATCACATTCTTATGTTTTTTTCCCCCCTTTGCTTTTAAATGTCTTAAATGTTTTCGTTCGTAAATGCCTTTGAATGTTGAATACTTAACAATGTGAAGCACATTGAGCTATCTTGTGTATGAAATGTGCAACATAAAGAAACCTGCCTGGCCTTGCATTGACCTAAAATTTGCTTTTTAATTGCTTGGAAATAAATAGTTGGGTCTCTGGAATGCCTTCCCACCCACCATGTGTGAAATGAAACAACAAAAGAAATCGTATGTTAGCTTCCTATTTCTGAAAATGTAGCTTGGGGCGAGCTGTCCTCTGTTTTTCACTCATGACACAATCAACAAGGCTGGGTGAAGATCCAAAGGCACTTTCAACTGACAGCCACAGCATGAAACACTATCATCCCCCAAAGCCAAAAGGTAAGCGGAACCGTATTGAATTTTGTTGGCTGCAGATAAATTATATTGGTAAAGTCAACGACACCGTAGCAGTGGTTGTATGTTTGCTTCTGTGTGCACCACATACACGAAGCATTTAGTCGTAATGCA
>CAAKHF010024314.1:0-15895 GCA_901007745.1 Hippocampus kuda | reverse complement strand
TATGAAATGTGCAACATAAAGAAACCTGCCTGGCCTTGCATTGACCTAAAATTTGCTTTTTAATTGCTTGGAAATAAATAGTTGGGTCTCTGGAATGCCTAGGTAAGCGGAACCGTATTGAATTTTGTTGGCTGCACATAAATTATATTGGTAAAGTCAACGACACCGTAGCAGTGGTTGTATATTTGCTTCTGTGTGCACCACATACACGAAGCATTTAGTCGTAATGCACTTAAGTCACAAATTAATTAAGTAGTCAATTAGAGTACATTATTAACCTGTGTTTATTTTGGGAATGTGGGCGGAGCCTAAGAACCAAAGCTCAGAATCATCTATATAAAAAGAGCGAGTCGGCATCAATCTTTGGTTCCTTTCCGGGCGTTCAGTGTGTAGCCTGACATGGTCCTCGATATGGCAGAGAAGCAAACATCTACAAGATGCATGCGCAATGACACAAAGCATGCCAGGCACACTCCAGCATGGTCGCAATGTGGGAAACCTCCCACCCGCTTGTCACATTTGCCAGTGAGAGTTATGAAACACATTTCCTCACAACCGTGTACATGACCGAAATGATTTTGACCAGCTCCACATTTAGCCTTCATTCATTCATTGAAAAAACAAAACAAAGCAAAACAAAAAGCTTTGTAGTCTGTCAAAGCACGTCACAGATTGCTTGGAATCCTATTCTAGCACGTTTGTCCCAGTGAGCCCCCACCTCAATGGATGTTGTCCTGGGCATCAGGCCACAGGTCTATTGCTGGAGATGTGAACTCTTGAGAATGTCGGGATATGAACGCCTGGTCACACTACAAGTCAGACCTGGGAGGAACAAAAAGGGAGTAACATTTGCACATGAGCTGTAACAAGGACATATTAGAGATTCGAATTGACATTCAGATGGCTTGTATAAAAAATAGTGAGGTTAGCCCGCCCATCAAGTGTGACATGAAACCAAAAAATAAATCCTTTAATCGCTGCCTATTTCTGAAAATGGGTCTTCGATCGAGCTGTTCTGAATTTCACCACATTGTGTATTAATGGAGGGACTAATTTAAATAAAAACATCCCCCTTAATGGGGTTTTCCACCCTTAGTTTGGCAGCTAGCCTGGGCTAAACTCAGACTATAAAGATGCACTCTCATTTCAAAGCCAATCAGCTACGAACAGTCTTCATGATAAACACTTAAATGTTTGACCAAGTTGTCAACATGGGATGGGATTGGTGGCATTTCTTTTTGGCAATGTGGCTACGCATGCGCCACATGAACAGATCAAATTGACAAGTTTAATTTGGCGGCTTCGAGATTAAGTGCTGCTACGTCGAGTGAAAATACAAACGATGCTTTAACTTTGTCCTCACGAGGGCTCACTTTTACCTTCAGATTCTGGGCTAATTGAAAACAAGTTGACACTCATCTAGTTGTGACACCCTTGCACCACATAAACAAAAGCGATACTCTGCATTGAGAAGTGGAAAAATCTAATAATTTCAAGTGGATATGAAGTTTTTTGTAATTCCTGAGACATGGGAACCGTTTTCAACTCTGAAACAAAGAAATCAATCATATGGTGCATCCGCAAAGTAAATTGCATGGAAATCTCATCAAGTGACTGATAACAACAGGGGACAAAGCATTAGTCAACTACATAGAATTCTCATCTTATGCAGAAAATCAATCTAAAACGTGAACACAAAATTAACAATTTTAGATCCTCTATTTTATGTAGCTTGGCAATTCTGTTTTGTGGTTTGTACTAACTTGTCAGTGATCAGATTGATTGGGCAAGTGTCATCTAGAACCGGAGAGAAACACAAGTTATGGAAAAGGTGGAAAAGGTGGTAAATGCATTTCCACACAGCAGGTATGCGGCGCGATTTCCTTTCTATTTGAGCAAAGGCACACGCGTTTGTTCCTGTCTGCGGCCCGCCGTGGAGGTGAGAGGTTGGACCAAGGCTGGAGGGCGCCTTGTCCCTCCCGGATGCGCCCCCCGGTACGTCTGCGTTCTCTGGAGGGGGGCAGAGCTTCGGTCCGCCTAATCAGGTTGGCAGATGACTGACGTCTGGCTGTCCATCAAAGTGTGACCCGGGGCGTACTTTTAATGAGATCCATTCCACATGACAGGCGCCACCTCTCCCTGGGCTGTCTAACACTCCAGTCAGGTTGCTGCCTACATGTGTTGCTGCTTTAGACCGTGTCTTTGGCTGGACTGTCTTTGGCTCACTAGCAGAACAAGACGGTCGCTGAAGATACTGCATTGTTGAGCTAAGAAGCAGTGCTGAGAGGTAACGAAGTGCAAGTACGTTTCAATTGTGCAAAGGTAGCATTCATAGTCTGTATGCTACCTTTGTACTATTTTACTTGATTCGGCTGAACATTGGCACTTATATATGTATGTGAAAATGATGTTCGCACTAAAATTCTTGTGAGCTCTTATGAGGAGAAATCAACTAAATGAAGCTTGAATTTAGTGACTCTAAAGTTTTGTTTGACTCCATAGGCAACAGGCTGACAGCTAGCTCTCATGGTTAACACCATAAATCAGATTCTTACCGGCCAGAGATCGGGGCTACATGTCGTGGACACCAGGCAGCCATGTTGCTCTCGTCACGGTTCAATTTGGGGAATTTTAACCCGTTTTCAGTCAACGTCAGCAACAATGGCATGATTACTGAATGTCTCTTACAGATTATCTACACCGATTATCCTCTGGGGTGGGGTATGCTAATGGTGAGGGGGTTTTTTTTCTGTTGAGCCCTATCCAAGAAAAAAGGCATAATATTCAGTGGGGTACACACAAAATTATGCCTGAAATCAGCATAGGTTTGATGGTTGAATATCTCTAAAAGATTTTCCTCAGTGATTATCCTGTGGTGTGGAGTATGGTAAGAGGGATATTTTCCCCCGATCTGGGCAAAATAACATCCTGGGTCAAAAATTGTAAACATTGACTTTGTTTAATATTTACAGTGGCGAATCCTCGTGGAAAAGTGTAAGTCCTGACATTTTCCCACTCATACGATCAACTTGAGCTAAGGCTTGATCATCGGATGTCTTTTTCTTCTGAACGATTGTCTTGTGGTGTGGGATGCTTGAAGAGTGCTGCTCAGAAGACATTAAGGCTGACTTTCATAAACGTTGAACCTGTTGAATAGTTACAATGGAAAATCCATGTGTGTGGTCAACAACACACAGAACGTCAATATTCGATTCATCTTTTTTTCAAACTTGCCGGAGGTTTCCGCTCGCTCGATCAAGCACTATTCTCGTTCGTGTGAAAAAGCAGCTGAAGGTACTGTTTGTAAGCGCTGACAGGTAGCACAAACAAACCAAACGTGCTGATCATTGACATTGTGCAACAGCGGGGAAATCTTACCCCACGTTTGCGGTGACCGAAAGTATCTAGTTAACTGCTCAATCTGTCAAGCCCGCTTTGGTGTGCGAGACTTGATGTGGAATGCGTACGTGCGTGGGCCAATATCCATCACACGTCTTGGAAGAAAACCGCCAAAGCATCCAAGACTTGGCCCCGCCGTCACCACCGGATGGTTTGAATCAGAAACATATCGAGCTTGGATCTTGTGCAACCTCTGTCACGCATCTTTTAGAAATACTCCAAACAAAAGAGACTGTTGGAGAAACAAACAGATTTGGGAGGGTTTCTGGTTTCTTCACTCCCATACAATAGAGTCAGCTAAGACTCTCTGTACGTAGCACACATACATAACGTCCTCTTGTTTTTGATTCAGTAGAGAACATGAAGTGTGGCAGACTTTTATGACTATTCTTACTCCTGTTTGAGAAGATTTACATTTGGTCAAGTTCGAGACTAAGCACATGCAAACACATGCAAACACGTCTCCTCTATGTGTTTCCAATGCTGCATATCGTCACAACCAATGAAAGTATATTTCACTTCTAGGTTTGGGAGAGGTAATTTAAAAATGTATTCCCAAAAAGTTACTAGTAACTTGTTAAAAAAATTCAGTTAGTCATGTAATACAAGTACCATAACACTGAAGTCATTGAACTCGATTCCCTTTACCGTTTTCTGGTGAATCTCTCAGATCTGAATTGAGATTTGCAAAACAGTAAGTGCATTTCTCAAAACAATTTGAACAAATGGCAAAACAACACTGTTCGCTTACAAAAGCAATTTTCGTTCCCAAAATCTCTCATAAGTAAATATGTGTATCATTGAACATGTTCGTGCCATCAAGAGTGACAAGACTTTGTGTCGATCAACGTGTACGGAAAAGACAGTCGAGTTGCTTCGTCATGTTGTCAATTTAACTGTGTACTCCGGAGGGATGTTCTGATGTTAACTGCTGCTGAGGTTTTGATGACGGATTAAGTATTCTAAATTGAAAGTAACTCCTTCGTGTATGAGGAAGATTGATTGCAAGAGACTGGGCATGATTCTCATTTCATTTTTACTGTTCGTACTTTAATTGGACCTGGACATAAGCCTTTGTTTGAATAAATCAAGTAATGAAGCATAGATAATGAACATGTGGTTCATTAACTTCAATTAGCCTTTCTAGTCATTTCATGACACTGACATCATGGAGCGAAAAAAAAAAAAACGATTTATTGATACAATCCTTTGAGGATTTTGCGAGCCATCGTGGAAACGTAGTGCAAAGCATGCTACATATATCGTTAATCTAATAGATTAGATTAATCTATTAGATTAATCTAATTCAGCAAAGGCATGATTATTGGATGTCTCCATACGATTATCCTGTATTGAGAGTGATTTTCTGATTTTATCTGAAAATGTTTTCCCATTCATAATATAAATGTTAAACCTGGCAAATTCTGATAACATCAAGAAACAGAATGCCAATGCCGACGCGATCTGAAGTTTTTGCCATACAACAAAAAGAGGAGATACTGGTTGTGTTGAGTGTTTTTGGAACGTGTCACAAAACTCATTCCCCACAATGAGAATGTCAAGTGTGTGCTACCACATTGTGGTGACCAGACCAGCTAACAGTTAGCCTAGCTTCTCTGATTTCCTTTTGTGCTACTACTCTTTTTTTACTTCTTCATCTGTTCTGGCCTTCAGAGTGCCCTGTGACATCTGGTTTGTAGGGAAGAGATTCATCATTGTCAGTGGCAATATCATTATGTGTGCGGTGTTCTGTGTTGGTCATCTCAAATCTAACGAAAACTAGAAGAGCAGGATAAACACGCTCATTCTCCCCCCCCCCCCCCCCCACCCCCCTTGTCATGTGGAGGATCACTCACATTTGAAAAAATATTGCAATGCATGTATATTGCGTAACTTTTTAAACCTAAACAGGGAAATCACAGCTTGTAATGTCCCATTCATAATTGGAGTACTTAATCGCATTCCAATCCAAGATTTGGTAGGAGATGGAAACGTCTCAAGAAGCTATGCCTGAGCGGACGTTTTTGAGTCACTTTGGCCCATTTCCAAGGTTACTTGAAAGACCAATTTGTTACCAAATCTGAACCACATATACTGGACAGATGTGCGACTCTCAATTGCAAAACACATGAGTTTTCATCATATCCGTTGATGACTTGCAATGAAACATGAATGTTCCAGTAAGTCAAAGCCAGGTTCACTTAGGCGCATACAATTTTGGACAGCATGTCTATCGTGAGTAGACACGCAAAAAATGTCTCTGGAAGCCATAGCTGAAAACACACAGAAAGTTGACTCTTTTGTTTTTTTTGAGTGTCTTTTTTAACTTAGTCTCGATGTTTTCTCAGATTGCAACCAAACTTTACCCTCATATACTCGATAGATAGCAAAGAATTTCAGTCTTTCTCAGTGTATGTGGGCAGAGGCTGGAAGCAAAGTTTGATGAATTGCCAAAGCTTCACTTTCACATCATCCAACTCAACCAAGCATACAGCTTGTTCCTGGCATTTTTAAACTGGACACAAGACTGGACACAAAACTGACATTTTCCTTATTGGGCCTCGCAAGGTTTACAGTCTCCAGTGGCTGACTATAAACTTGCCAACATGTGGTGTTGTCATGTTTGTAATGTCAAAACTTTGTGCTAAATGTTGTAGCATTACCCAAATTCACAGTAATACGCAAAACAACAGAGGTGGCAAAAGTACTCACTGTACTTTTCTGCACACCAAATAGTCACCCACCCACTTTTAATCCACTTTGTTAGTGTTTGTCCTGAAAAGAAGAAAAAAAAACAGTGGACATGCTATCAAAACAAAGGGTTCCAGGAGCTTTGCGAACAATATCAACTGATACTGAATTACTTTGTTGCTAATCATAACAATTGAAAAAATAATCAGGTGCAGAATCTTATTAATGCCAAAATCTTATGGAGGGTGGGTGGAGGGGGTTAGACATTTAAGTCTCTTAAATTGGGCAAATGATAGGGAATAACTACCAAATATGATATTTGTTACTGTCGTTACTCTGTGTCACTGCTGTCCTTTATTTTTTTACTGCCCCAAGATCTCAGTCAATCAATCAAGATCTAAAACTGTGTCTCTCTATTTATGTCTTTTTTTAACCTGTCATTCACCAAAATTAAGGAGCCTACCAATATGTGTTTTGAAATAAAGGGAGTAAAAGTAAATATAACAAGTCGAGTATAAAATATGGACAGGATTGACAGAACAAATATTTGCTGAATGTGTTTTCAATGATGAGAAAACAGAAGGCGATAAGACTGAAGGACTGACAGGGGACAGTTGTGACGCCTTTTTAAGGCACTCCAACAAAGTTAATTTAATTGACAGCTAAGCCACGATGAGAGACGCTGGTTAAAACGACACGACTGATGCGTCACACTGTCTCCAGATGGTCTGCTGGGGATTCTGGGAACAGATGTCCAAGCAAATTTGCTCTCTTTCTGTACAGCCAGGATGCTGTGCAATTGTTTGGACGTGTTCTGACACACTATTTATGTTGTTGGGTTCATTCCCGAATTGGAGGACCATTGAGGCACTAACATTTTTGAAAAAGCAAATAGGCTAACGATGTTATTTATGCCGAGTCACATCGCACACCTTTTTTTTTCCCTCTTGATGGCTAAAAAGGTTAAAGGAACAGGAATGTGTGTATAAGAGACCAGACTTCAGAGCATATTGACTTCTATTTTTTAAATGTCTGTGATTCAGCGTAGTGTTTAAAAACTCCCAAAGAAGACGTAAACCAAATCATACCAAAATAAATTATATTCTGTTTGATAAAAATGTAAGTTCTTCATCAAGATGGAGGGATGATGGAAAAAAAGACATTTTACGGGTACTCCGGAGCTATTTGGTCTTTCCAATAATACTTTGTCTTTATGAATCCAGCCAGTGCATGTTATTTGTATTTTGTGCAAGCGGGAAAAGAAAATGTCCTCAAAATCCGGAGTAACCCTGTTCTTGTCGTTACAGCTGCTTTGACTGTCACGACTTTGAAAAGCTCGATTCACGCCCAGATGAAGCATCTCTGGATGTTTTCGCCTCTTTATCTGCGCTGCACGCGAGACGGTTTGTTGCAAGATGGTGTGGATTAGTTTGAATGTGATTTATGTGTGCGACTGGCAGCTGATTCGGAGTCTGGGCAGGAGCAGTAATTGTGCAAAATAACTCGGCGATTCAAAGGGAAACGCGGACATGTGTTGCAAAACTGATCAGTCGGAGAAACTGTTACCAAAAATAAAATGTGTTTTCGATCCAATGTGCATTGTGTGAGTCATTTAATTGGACTGCTCTTCTGCTGTCACGCATGCTTGACTTTCTCTACACGCACACACACACACACACACACACACACACACACACACACACACACACACACACACACACACACACACACACACGCACGCACACACAAAAAGTGTGTTAGATTGTGCTGACTTGATTTCTGATTTCAGAGAAGCTCCCTCAAAATTGTGTGTCATAATTTCAATTTGCAATTATTTGCCCCTGCTCAAATATTTAAAATATCAACGACAGACTAAAATAGAAACAGTCTGCATTAAAGCATTTAGTAAGGCTGAATTGTCTCTGACCAAGACTGTTACGTGGTGGCACAGTATGGAAATACGTTACTGTTAAGCACTGGAGCTGGCTGCACATCATAGCTTTATTCAAACTAAGAGACGACAAAAATACCACACAATCGCCCAAATTATCAAGGAACAATCAATTATCTAATTGATTTAAAGACGTATCTTTATGGATTTGAGTCCTTTCTGACCCCTGACAGAATTAAAACAGTTTCAGTCCTTTGAAGAATACCACCCAGTTCCAAATCAAACATATTGCCTTCTTCTTGAGACAAACAAACGTAGGAATGCATTGCTGCAGTTCTTTGACAGCTCATAAGAGTGAAAATATAAATATGCGGGAGTGTTCTTGGCCGTGTTACAACATAACAAACGCACTCTTCTTTGATTCGAGCAACCAAAGTTTCCATAGATACCAAACATGTCACTTTGGTGCAAATACGTTAAGAAAAGATACACAAGACATTCCAAGAAAATTTCCCGTGTGATGTCACAGCACAACCACGAAACGCGCGATGGTCTTGGGTTGACACATTTCACTTGACATCAACATCATCATGTTCAGAACTTGTGAGGTAAAACTTTGGGGTAAGGGGGCCACGGATGTGTTCTTGCAGCATCTTCTGTATGTGTGCAGCTGAACTTAATTGCATTATGAGCTTGGGGCATGCTAAGCCCTCAACGCAGCACCGGGGGTAAATGGTGCAGCGGCAGTCTGTGGATCAGAGGGAGCGGCTGGGCTCTCGCTCCCTGGTGATAAATGAGTTTGTATTGTCTGTCAGGCTGGCTTCCTGCCAGCGCAGGTCACTGCTTATTAAATTACCACTTGTCAATGTCCTAAATACTGATTGATGGATGAGCATGGCAAACCAAGGGCTGCTATGACTTTTGCTCCCCCCTCCGCCATAATTTTCTCATAGTGAGGGGAGGCCTCCACCGCATTGTTATTGATGTGTATTGAACCCGGGCCGGTGGCCGCCTTCTTGAATTCTTCTCGCCAGTTTGGATAATGTTGAATTTTCTCGAATGATGTTTCGCACTCACCAAGGTGACATTTCACTGCTGCTGTAGTAGAGCATTTCCTGCAATCAAAAGTTCACCTCATTGGATTTCCAGAGTCCGAGTCCACATCCTGTCTTTGAGACAAATCTGGCCTTGATGGATCACCTTCCTGAACCCACTGAGCCTGACCATAAACCGGGTAAACAAAGTTGCGCTCATCGGCCACCAGTGAAATGAGTGAATGGAATGAAGTTCCCGTTTCATCCTCCTCCAAGCGTGGCTGCGCAGTCGTCCCTAAAAGCTGTGATGCCGGGCCAGTGTGTACTCATGTGCGTGCGTGCTTGTCTCAAGGGTGTGCTCAGGGTTGGGGGCCATTGATGAGTCTGCACATGATATTTGAACGCAATTGAGTGTGAGAGCAGATCGTATAAATCACCGCATTGTTCTCGCTGTCACTGCGACCCGTCATCGCTGCACTTTAGCGCATTGCCTAAGGAGGTAAGAACCAATTAAAAAGCAGCAGTGAGGTGGTCAAACTTCTCTCCAAAGAAATGTTTGCAGCGATTGTGTTTTTATTCGACGGCCATGCATTTGAAAACTTGCGACCAGGCCCCGTCTCTTTTCTTAGCGGCTGTTAACTCTGCCGTGTTTGTGTCCGACGATAAGGTAAATGAAAGGATGTTTCAAAGGGAGGCGGCTTCTCTCAACACTTTCCTCACTCAAAGACCGGACAAACTAGAGCAGTTTGGAAAAAGACCGCAGGCGTGCCGAGTGATTGTCAGCCATGCAAATAATCACTTACTTACACTCAGTGAGTTTGCTTCGGATAAGGCAAATTACCATTTGAAAATGAGCTGAAAAACACTCTAGGCAAAAAGCTTGCATCATGATTCTTAGTAATATTATCAAGGATACGTAAGCACTCGCGCGCACACACGCAAACACATACACACTGGCAGGGGCAAACATGCAAAGCAGCCTCCCCTCCGCCGCGTCTCAAATGGCTGTAGGGACACCGTGCACTCTCACATCTGATTTGCTGTCTCACCGCTGCTTCCCGCTCTAATTGGTTCTCAGCCAATCGTGTGCCACCTTAGCTTTATTTCCCGACTGCTGATAGTTTGAAGACATTTCAGAAACATTATATATAGTGAGATAAATGGAGACCGGGAGAGGCTGATATTGACGGAGGAGGCATTTAAGTCATCAAATGAGTCAAATATCCACTGTGAGAGAAACTGCTGAACTCTGCTCTTATTGCATTGTTCTTAGAATATCGCAGAGAACATACCGTCTCACTTTCATTTGAAAAGATTGGACGGTGTCATAAATTCCTCTCAGACTGAGCGTATGAGCTGGCAGACTCGTGATGTTTGTTCAGCAATTGTGGTTTTAGTACAGCGATACAAAGTCCTAGTTTCAAGTCAGTAATTGAGCGTTTACAGTGGACAGAAGCTTCTTGGACTCTCAGGCAGGTGATGAGTGTATCAGAGTGAATGAATAGCCAGGTTTGCCCCCCCCCCCATTCCCTCTAAAAAAAAAAGGCTTCAACTTTAAGCTCATCTTATCCATTTAGTTGCTGAGTCTAAGGTTGAATTCGGCAACAATATGAGGATCACAGCTGGGATTGGGAGGCAAGCGAAGTTTAAGCTACAGTGTCAAACTAATGCCCGTTTGATTAAATGCTGCGCACACATGATCCTGAGCTATATGGACTGCGCCACTCTGTTTCGGATGTTGTTTGATGGACGACACAGTACGTAAGGTGTTTATTTTTTTCCTGGTACTCTGTCATCCTTCTTCATTCCAAGAAACACGCATGGTAGGTTAATTGCAGAATCTAAATTGTCCATAGGCGTGAGTGTGAATTGTTGGTTGTGTATAGTGAGTCGGCGTCAGAGTTTGCAGCTCGCCAGTGACCCTAATGTATCAAAAATGGAAATATGGATATATTGTATTTGCTCTCCAATGAAAATAATGTAAGTCAAGCAAGCAAGAATCCATTGCTTTTCATGTTTAGAACTGTTTTTTAGTAAATGTAGTTCATACACTGTTTTAAAGTCTTCACGCACATCTGGTACAACACACACACAATGCACACAAGGAAGGGACAATGGAGGGACGGGGCAACTCAACAATCTCATGCCAATGACTGCTTCGAATTGGCTTTTTAGACAGATGGCATGAAATTAACGCTCATCTCTACATCGGAGGTATCTTGTTATCCGTCAGGTCGGCCATGTTATTGTTCCTGCCAAATTTTCCTGCTGCAAATAATGCAAATAGCCTTGCTGGTTCACTGGCTCATCCACAAGAGTAGGCTGGGAACTGATAATGATATCAAGGCTTGAGTCAAGAAATCATATGACATGGGTCAAACCATCATGGGGATGTTGGCGCTCTGAAGTAATGGACTTGCCTTGGTGGAGGCCTGGGTTTGTTCCTTTTCTGGGAAAAACATTGATCATAAACAAACAGCATGACTAGATCAAGAGAAGCTACATCTCGATGAGAACGAACCCATGCTTGGTTTTCAAATCCAAACCGTTGCTTTAGAGTGATGTGAAACTTAAAAAATAAAATGGAAATGACCGACACTTTATGTTGCAGAGATATACACTTGCCCAAAAAACATTGGTTCATTATTCTAGACGGACACAGGTAACAAGCACAGCTGCAGCAAAACAAAAGAACAAAGGTCAATCTTCTCCATGATGGTTCGGCTACGTACCTAAACGTTGAATAGCCGCTTCCACAGTGTTCCACAGTATTCCTGTCAGGGCTTATTACAAGCTTAGCAAGAAAAATGAGATACTGCTTGACCTATTTTTGAGCACTTTTTTTTTTCCATGCCCATTTAGAAAGCCTCCCCTTCCTCCACGTCCATCCCTTTCTTCGACGCAAGTTTACCGCTTCCTTTTCATTCCTGCGCCCACCGGTCCTTCCAGAGTGGAGGTCAGGTCAGAGGCCACCTGGCTCATCCACGTTGCCGAGCGTGAGCAACCTGGCAACAAAGGCCGCCGCTGTTGGAGATCTGTCACCCGCTGGCAAACTTTCCCCATCGACCCCTCCCCTTGGAGCCTCTCTGTGAAGAAAACCCCTGCAGGGATGCTTCAATGGGGGCAGCGAGCACTTGGGACTTTGCAGCAGTAAAGTTTGGATGCTGTCACGAGGGGAGTCACACTGGGAACTCACGAGCCACGGGAAGGTGGAAAATAAAGGCAGTGATGTACCTCTGCTTTAGTGCGTGCACAAAGACGCTTCTACAGCCGCCATTTTTGGTCAGTTCTTTGACATCGTCGGCATCATTTGGCTGTCAGAACTCATTTTGTTGGCGGGCCCCAGAAGCTGCTTGATTGGCTGTTTCAAAAACATCTTCAAGCAGCTGGAAATGTGAAACAATACGCTATGAAAGCAGATGAAAGAGTATTAGTTTCTCGCGCAAATGAAAATCCTGCACGTTGAGTTTTGCAGATAAGACTTGAAGGCCCTTCTCTTCTAAAATACACACCAAAGCAACATCGGAGACCAGGGGTTTGGTCTTAAGAAGAAGTTTGTTATTGCGCTGCCTTTGACTAAGGTCATACCAAATTAACAGATGAGTGACTGAATAAAAATAGCATGCTATTAATTCATTTTTTTCCTCCTCTCTGCTCATAGATCTTAAAGGTTGACCTGATTTTTAATGCTAAACTATGTGGAGAATGGGGGGCGGGGGGTGGCTGGGGTGTTAAAATTGGAATAAGCAGCACAGATTCTTCCTAAACCAGTTTTCAAGTGGAAACTAAAAACAAGTTTGGTCTTTTGAAAAACAACTGAACATGAGGGTGCAGTTGGGATTCTCAAACTTTGTGCACGATCAGTGCTGGCAACCATAATCAATTTTCAGGTGATAGAAGGCATAAACAAGCCGGGTTGGTGCGAGTCATTTAATTGCCAGCACAGTCGTTAACATGCTTAACTCCCGGCACTGTGTGCCACACTCAGCATTAAAATAGATCCTAATTATTTCTTGTTGAAGGCCTTAAGATTGTCAACTCTTGTGCTGGCTGACGATAAAACACAGCTCTTTCAAACTCAATCATCAAGTACATCCATTTGGCATGAATGGCTCAGAGGTTAGCGCGCCATTAAGTCTCCCGTCCATTTTGCTTGAATAGGCTGGCATGCACAAAAAAAGCAGATTACGTCCTCAAATCAAACTCAAATTGATAATCGCGCTCCTGAACAGTCAATTATGGAATGTTTACAGTAGCACACCATTTGTTTCTGCGTGCTTGATAAAATGCTGGACCAGCTCGAGATTGACAAGGATTTGTCAGGAATTGCATGAACACAAATTACAAGCAATTGAACACTTTTTTTTGTCTTTTTCTAAAAATGGACCACGAGATAGCGGGTGTTTAATGAGGAGAGGCGATGATGGGCAGCCCTTACATCATAATATGCAAATCAGCCATCTATGAAACAGTGTCTAATGCACTTTTGCACAGTGTTGGATGCCAATGAAGACCACGGCTGCTTTCTTATTGGGATAATTAGCAAGGTTTTTTGTGAGGAAGAGTCGAAGGGGATAACGTAACCACCAATCACTGGAATAGATATGCACATCCTGCTTTTTGGACAGAGAACTTCATAAAAATATTATTAAAATATAATTTCGTCGGTTTTTCCAGAATTCAGAATGCTAAACTGTCCAATAAAAAAGTGCTCAACACATTCGTGGCAAAGTTCGCAGGTTGTGGGTTTCAGCAAAATACTGTCTACACTGCAGTGTGTATGGTAATTATTGTATTGTGGCTTTTTTTTTTTTTAATTGGGAACATGAACAGCTATTGTTAGCCATAAAAAAAAAAAAAAAAAGTTGATTGGGATTGGTAAAATTCTGGGCCATCCACTCAATGATTTGCTAAAGACACTTGAATGAAAGTAAGGGACTATAAGTCACGTGATGACACTGAAATGTAAAGTTGAGTGTCATCTCGATAAGTATGACAAGAGATGTCGTGACGCTCCATAATCTGAGCAAGGGGCAGTAGATATTAAATAGAAGTGGTCCAAGAATGGACCCTTATGAAACCCCTCACGTGATCTTTGTTCAGTTAGACTCATTATGACAAACTGAGACAAAGAAGTCACTATCTTACTTATCTTATAGTAAAATTTGAACCAAATTAACACAGCGCCAGTCCCACCCACTGTTCTAGCCTGTCGAGCAGTATATTACGTTCACTCGTGTCAAACGCAGTACTGAGATCTAGCAATACCAAGACAGTGGTTTTGAAAGCACCGATATTCAAATGTATGTCATTTAAAACTTTAATAAGTACTGTGGTGTGGTCAAAATCCAGACTGAAATGCATTAACGAGATTGTTTTGCGTCATAAAATTGGGCAATTGAAAGCCACATGTTCAGTGCCAGCAGACAGCTGAAACTTTCAACTCCTCCCCTAACTGGTGGTAAAAGCCCACCGATAAAAAAAATTCAACTTTCATTGAGTTGACTGTGTTTAGCAGATTACTGTCCGCCCTGAGTATTTCCTAAAAAAAAAAAACAAACAAAAAAAAAAAACTAGTAGAGCCTCACAGATTTAAATTCATCCAGGAGAGACCATCAGAAAAAGAAAAAAAGGAGCTTATCAGCAAAAAGAATGAAAGCAAGGAGCAGAGTGAGCCAGCAAGTGTCTACACACTACACAAGCAAAGCAGGAACTTTGCAAACATAGTCCTTAACATGGCATCAAAACCGGTGGACTTCATGACAACCGCTGAGCGAAACATCGCTAAACCTCTTTACGACAGCCAGTTTGTGTTGTCGATGCGTGGATCCAGTGCATTCATCATTTTAGTGCTAACTGCTAATTCAGTCAGAGGCTTACAAAGCAGTGGACTTTTGCAGCAGCACAGGCCAGGAGCCGACACCACCTATGATGTACACTAACACCTGCGCTTGCCTGTGGAGTCAAATCTATATGATGATGATGATAATGAGAATTCTGATGATGAATTACTGTCGTGGTCACATGCACGCCGTGATGCTCCTCATCTCTTTTTATTGAACCATTCTACTCTTATTACTTTTCTGTCTTACCTCCCAAAGGGTCCCGCAGATGGAAGATAAACTAAGGAGTCATAATGTGGCACAGTGAATCCCGATTCGTAGGTTTAATTGTTTTATGTACATAGTCCCTGACAAATAAAAGAATAAACTAGGCGAATAAACTCAAATTGTCAGTTTGACAATGTTGTTATGATGCGAAGTGTTTCAAAAAGGCCAAAACAAAAGGCATTCCTGTTTTGACTCAGTTGTTGTTTTGTATCCTTTTTAGTATTGCATCTTAGAACAATGGAACTATCAACCACCAATAATGAAAGACATTTCTGGCCACAAACAGTGTGGCTGGCCAGCCACTGTGTCTTTGTAGTTCCCCCCCCCCCCCCCCTCTCGCTTAACTTAACCCACTCTGCTGGCTTTGTCCTTTAATGTGGCGGGCGAGCTGGCCTCCTCAAACCGTCCCAACAATCACGTCAGTAGACGTCTTCAGAGCTGGGACTATTTGCATTTCCTGCTCCGTTTGAGCTTCAATCACACAAAGGGTCCAGGACTGCTGCACAAGAAAGAGCGGTGGGGGGAAAGCACCCCCACCTCAAAGTGTTGTGGTGCTGCAGAACTCAAACCAGATGAATCTTCTGTATTTTTTACCTTCCACTCTGCCAAAGAAACATCATGCACATCCTGTTCACTTCAACAAAGACGGACCGAGGGAACAATGATGCTTCACTCCACACGCGTATTTGATTGTGGTGGGGGTGTGTGTGTGTGTGTGTGTGTGTGTGTGTGTGTGTGTGTGTGTGTGTGTGTGTGTGTGTGTGTGTGTG
>CAAKHF010024313.1:51739-62496 GCA_901007745.1 Hippocampus kuda | reverse complement strand
TGTGTGTGTGTGTGTGTGGGGGGGGGTGTGTGTGTGTGTGTGTGTGTGTGTCCACCAGCTACTTACAGTGAACCCTGAGCATCGATTCTCCAGCCTGTCTGACATGCAGACTTCTCCCTACCTCGCTGACATCAACTGGGATGCCATTTATGAAAAAAAGATGGACGCTGGATTTGTTCCTAATGTTAGTCTCAAGCAACCCAACGCAGACACACCCATACAATACTTTTTGCAGCTCAATCAGAGCACCTGCAACTACTCAATAATAAATGTCAAACTTGATTGTTGCTTTTTGTTGCTATTTGTTAATACTGTGTTTGTACGTTCCAGTATGTTTCGGTCCCTTGGAGCCTGATATCATTGCTGATTTGCAGACATGAATTGTTTGGTTTTGAATTCTCTCTTTTGGATTCTTCCTCCTGTCGTGCAGAAAGGTCGCCTTCACTGCGACCCCACCTTTGAGCTGGAGGAGATGATTTTGGAATCACGTCCCCTTCACAAGAAGAAGAAAAGACTGGCAAAGAACCGGTCCAGGGACAACAGCAAAGATTCACAGTCTGTGAGTATTATGTCTGATGACAATTTATTTCATACCCAAAAAGATTATTTTTTAAAATAAAATATTCTTACTCCAATACGGCACAGTGATCGACTGGTTAGTACTTGCAGAGGTGCAGGGTTTGATTGTAGCTACGACCTTCCTGTGTGGAGTTTGCTTGTTCTCCCCGTGCCTGCATGCGTGGTTTTTCTAGAAAATGGATGGCTGGAGGGATATTATGCCAGTTTTCATCGTTGTACTTCTTCAACATTTCCCTGACAGTTGAAATAATTCTCACATCAATGTATTCACCTAATTCAAAACATTTCTGCAAGTATTTTCCACACTCCACAAAGCTGCATATTTTCCAACCTTAGCCCTCCCAAAAGCCATTCAGGTGAATCAGACATTTTAAAAAAAAATAATAATCCCACTCAAAACTGAACATTTTCCACATTCCAATTATTTGCACATCACCAAAATTTCCAACAAATTACCCTAATTTGGCCAATACAATTTTAGGGGAGGGATTTATCTCCTGCTTTATCATTTCCTTACTGATTAAACCCATTCCAATTTCAAAATACTAAGATCATTAAGCACATCTTTGGAATTATTTATCACATCTCCATGCTAAATTTTCACAGTAAAACTCCCAAATGAAGACTTATTATACAAATTGAACTCCTCCTTCCGCGTTTCTTGAATGATTCAAACCATTCCAACTTCACAACTTTCACAATCTACAATTCAGCAATTCGGGCATTTCAGCTCAGTTTTAGTTATTCAGCATTTGCTTTGCTATTTCTGAAGAAGTTGCATCCTATTTTTTATGATTGATGATCGTATCCAGTGGTGTTTTTGAATATTAGAATTTATTTTAACACCACTGGATACCACCTTTAAAAAAAAAACAGCCATTGTACTACTTTTAATTTTGCCTTGAGTGTGTTCATGAAAACAAAACAACCAATTTCAGTTCAGACATGTTTCAGAGATTGAGTTTCTTTTCTTTATAAGTCTAATTCAAACTATACTTTTTACCCTTATTGAGCTTTTAAGTATTTATAAGGCCTCCCACAGCTTCCTCTAGAACAGTGGTTCTTAACCTTATTAGAGGTACCGAACTCAACCAGTTCATATGCACATTCATCGAACCTTTCAATACTGAAAAATAAAAATATGATTCAAGAAGTGTTCCTTCAGTTTTGCCGGTGTGAGACTAGAGTTGCTCAACTTGGCATGACAAATCATGCGGATCGGATGCTGAGTCCCATCACGTTCTGTGACGCATGTGAATCCTTGTGGTACATATTCTTCCAACCACTCGACATAGCATAACATTCTAAAATAAAATCACACGACGTACTATCTCGACAGTCACACGTTGACTACTGAGCGAACTAAATGTGATCATCTACAGCGGCTGTGACATAACTAATTGACATGTTGAGTCGGGCATGTCTTTCCCTCCATGGCAGAGTCTCCATCGAACCCCTGAGACCGATTCACCGAACCCCTGGGGTTCGATCGAACCCAGGTTAAGAACCACTGCTCGAGAATCACAAAATCTTATGCAACGACTTTCCAATGATGCTGTGCAAATGCCGCCCTCACTTATATTTTCTAGTATTGCATTGCCTCATGTTGTGTTTTGGGTTAATAAATTATTTGAGCTTTTCACTAATGCAACATATTAGACTTTAAATATTTCTTAAGGCTTGGTGAAAGACGGCGGCCATCTCGGGTATGTGGCTACGGTGTACATGCGTGGGTTCTGTCTGGCTACTCCAGCTCCCTCCTCTAGCCTCAAAACATCCACCCACCGGCAACTATGTCATGAGTTACAATGTTATGTTTGTCTAAAACACCCAGTATGTCAGTATGTTGCAAACTACAACTCCACTAATAAACTTTGCCATAAAGTACATCCCTTTTATATAATCTGTTGGTTTATCACTGTATACTTTGTATTCACTTCATGGTCCTTCCCTTGGCTTTACGTATCATCGTCCTGACCATACATGACAGCTGCAGTAATCGGCACATTTAAAATGATGGAATCAATACAATGTCAAACCAGAACCCTTCTTTATTTGTCCTTGCAGTTTTTATTTTGTCAACATGTCATTCGAAACAGATTTCCTCTCAGTGTATTGGCGCAACAGTCTTGTGCCCATCAGAGTGTCAAGGCCTCAGTGACAATAACGTCAGCCCAGTACTGTATTTTCCACACTATAAGGCGCACTGGATTATGAGGCGCACCTTCAATGAATGTCCTATTTTGTACTTTTTTTCATACATTGGGCGCACCGCATTATAAGATGCAATCTACAATGCATCCACTAGATGGAGCTACGCTCAAGGAAACACCAACAGAACGATCAAATGTCAGTAAAACTTATTTAATAAAGCAGCCACACAGTTCATTAACGTTGAACTCTCTTGCCGCTGCTCTATTTCCGTGTTCAATTGCATAACCTATCGCCTTAAGTTTGAACGCTGCGTTGTAAGCATGTCTCTAGCAAGGAGTCATTTTGGGGTTCACACTGTACCGTAATGACCATACACAAGGCGCATCTAATTTTAAGGTGCGCTGTGAGCTTTTAAGAAAATGGAAGGCTTTTAGTTGCGCCTTTTAGTGCGGAAAATACGATATGTACTGTTTGTGTTTATACTGTCTAATGTCCACAGCATGTGTACACCCAGCAAGCAGAGACATGAAACTTGCAAGTGTGTATGGGTGAAGCCTGTGTGTTGTCATGCTGGGTTATTTCCAAGGTTATATTAAATTATGGAGCCTTCAGAGCTGTTGTCATGGCCTCAAGAGCTTTTACAAATGTGAGCTTTTATTTTTGTTGTGGGCAAAACATCCAATTTGATGAACACAATTCATGATGTGTCGTGGGGGGGGGGGGGGTGGACTGAAAATGAAACTGATTTCAGAGGTTACAACGTCATTTGTGATGCAAACTGACATTGACATTTGTTTATGCCACTAATGAGGACGATGGTGTTTATATGTGAGATGATCAAGATGCACTTGAATAGTCGGACTGTTTTTTTGTTTGTTTTGTTTTTTTGCAGGAAAATGACTATCTACAGGAGTGCCTTGAAGCAGTGCAGCAAGAATTCATGATTTTCAACCGAGAGAAGTAAGGCAAAGCTGCATCTACAGCTAACTGAGCCTGGCTTGACACCACCTGGTGCAAATGACGGAATTCTGATTATTTGCTGCCAAGTGGCACAATTTGGATGTAGATCGCGGATGCTTCAGTGGGGAAAAGACACATGTAATCAGATACCCTCAGATTGCAATCTGGCCTCAATTAGGCAATCTATGTATCCACTGGGCATAAGCACAAAATTGGTGCACACACACACACACACACACACACACACACACACACACACACACACACACACACACACACACACACACACACACACACAACCTAAGCTAAATCATAACTAGATCTAGCAGCAAAGACAAATAAGGAAAAGGATTGCCGACAGCAGCCATTGTGGTAATATCAAGGTTCCTTGCATTAAAGGGCAGCCAGGACACCTAAAGAGTTTGTAATGGTTACTATTGTTGTGATTTGACCATTTTGACACCTATAGTTATTTGCATGCACTTTGGGAATGTGATGATGTAGGCTATTTCACGTGTTCAGTATATAGAAACTGTGATGTGCGTCAACTGGGAAACACTCTTCATTGGATACTGTCACAAAAATGTGTAGTAATTAGCAGTTCCACTTAGCATTTTGAGCAAGTACAATGCTCCACATGCATGTTAGAGGTAAGTAAGAACCCATTAAGTGGATGAGCAGCTGGATAAAGGTGTAAAATGAGGAATTTATTTTCACCGTTTGAGTCACCGAAGCAAGGAAATGTCTGCTCCAGAATCACAATGGCACTACTCATCTGTTCATCATCTGTTGTCAACAGTTTTTCCTTTGGTGCCAAGGTCTTCGCTCTACTGCGTGACAGTCTCATAACATATTGGGTTACTAAGAACAACGATTGTAATTTAGGCTGTTGACTGAGCAGTCCGAATGATTATTTTAGAATGTAAGTTGTGTTTAGTTGTTGCTTTCCACAAATTAAATGTAAATTTAACAAACATGACAATCACAGTTTGTAAAAATAAATTCACCTTAAAACAGGATATTATTTAATTCCAAATTCTAAAAAATAAAAAAAAGACGTCTAAGCAACTAAGCAGATACAGTGAATTAAGCAGAATGAAATAGCTAAGGTTTGGTTGAACCGTATTTGGTTTTACAGGATTAGCATGTTAACCCTTTCAGGGACAGCGGTTACAACAGTGGACAGGTCATCATGTTAACAGGTTACAGGGTGCATGAAAGGATTAAATTCCTAAATTAATTCCTAGATTAAATTCCTAAATTAAAATTCCTTCAAGTATTGGTTATCTCAACCCTTTTTGGTTCTTTAAATTGTTGCCTGGTTTATTATCGACCCAGTTCTGACCCTGCAGCAGTACTGAAAGCCTTCTTTATCAGAAATGACTCATTTTGTTCTAATTTGGTGATTATTGATGAGTTCTATTTATAATGTGGTGTATAATATCACAGCAGAACTGCTCTCATTAAACTTTTAACATTATGCCTTGCATTCTACAAAATCTATTACTTTCCGGGACCTAAAAATAGCACTGTATGTGTCAAATATTAATGCAACTTGATTATTATAGCTGTGGACTGCGTTTTTTAAAATATTTTTTTTCCTGCTCTCAGGTTGAAAAAGCGTCAAGAAGAGGGTCATAGCGAGGCTGGGGGAGATGATGCCAGCGGGGACGGCGATGCGGAGGCTGGCGGCACTGACGACGACGCGGCCGAGCCTGAACCGGAACAGGAACCCGAGCCAGAGCCCGAATCCTCTTCCAAACTGAGCATGTGTGGCTCGGTGTGCTCCTCCCCTGGCAGCTGCTAGTGCAGTGCCACATCAGCTCATGGTGCACGATAAAAGGATGAAGGTCTCTCAGTGCCATGCCCATAGATATATTCTTTCCACTCTCCTTTCCAGTAGCCAGGAGCGGTGGAACCACACAGCAGGGGTGGGGGGTGAAACAGACGCACTGCAGGACCCAATTAATTTTATTCTGTAGCTCCCTTCCCCGGTAAGGCAAGAATGAAGCAGATTCTCCACCTTCTTGTCCGTTCTTCACAATGCTCCAACTTCTATGCAATGTTTCACTTCATTCGCAGCATGACAGAGTGTCACACGCTAGGAGGTGAAGCAAAATGCTCGGCAAATCTGATGCCATCCTCAGCAATAGCTGTTCCTGATATTTTGGTGGCTTTGGTGGTTTTAGTAGAGATGCTTTCCCTCGCCGCCTCTTCAAAATGAGCCTAGGATGGCTGAATTATTCAACGTGCACAGGCAGTTTTACAGTTTTAGCTTGTCTCTGCTTCACTCCTCCCCACAGCTTCTCTTATGTCACGAATGCCCTAATTCAGAGCGATTGTTTTGTTTGTTTTTTTCAAGATGTCCTGGTGTGCTTCTATTGCCGCACCTTCATAAAGTCATTCACATTTATGCAACAGTGACCAACTTAATATTGTTTGCATTATTCACATTCAAACCATAAATCGAAAAGACGCAGTGTGTCAGATGTTGTATAAACTCTGACTTAAGGTATGTCACCTTTCGGAGTAAATGTCAAGAAGCTGGAAATTAAATTTGCTTCTCAAAATGTTCTCTTTTTGTTCGGCAAATGCTCTGGAAGTAGCCAGTGAAAATCGCCTTCCTGCAGTGCTCATCTTGGGGATTGAACTGACTGGCTGTCAGCATTTCAAATAGTTTTCACAATCAAGTCCAGTAATTGTCATCGTGGTACGTTTAAGGCGAGACCATTACTCTCGGTTTAAACACGTGGGAACATGTAGCAATGATCCAACTTAAAGCCCATCATAAAATGAAAAACATGTAAATAGCGTAACTGGTAGGTAAATACCGTCACCACAGTTTTATGTGGGGCTGCAAACTCGACACATTTAAACTCAACTAAAGAAAGAAGCTTGTGGAGTGAATCCTTCGCATTGCTTCATTCTGCTCTTCGCTCCAAGTGTGCAGGCACATCTTGTAGGCAACATAGGCCAAAGCTTTTCTACCATTTGCATAACCATTTCTAAGGAAGTATGTGAATGTACGTGTCTCTCTTCTTTCTGTATGGCATGGATTTAATAGTCCACTGTATAGTCATATTGCCAATATGTAGAAACTCTCAGAATTCAGGTACCGGTAAGAAGGGAATTTAATGACATGCAAAAGTGCTGATTTGGTATGGGAGCTGGATAACTTAATTTAGCTATGGTATGACCTAAAAGCTTGCAGTCAGCTGTCAACCTACTCCTACTTTTGTTTTGATGTCATCCACAGGCACTTGTGTCGAAAGGTTGACGTAAGAGATTAAAATTGTCATATATCGGTCATAATTTAAGCAGATTTACTATTTTTAGCAATCGTCTGGGACATTTATTAGTGTTTGAACAAGAAGAAAGCTTTGCTAAGCTAGGCTAATCAACTTTCAAAAACAGGATATCTTACAGCGGTACCTCTATGGTCAAACACAATTCTAAACAGGATGTTAACTTTTGAATTGTTTGGATTTCGTTAAGTAATCCAAGTAAATCAGCTGTACAGCTGTGAAAATACATGCGCGGCTGTAATTCAAAAAAACGAGGATAATCTTTAAAACACTCTTTGACAAGGGGCAAAAGTTACGTTGCTAATGCAACCAGTATCAGTCAGCAAGCGCCGTTGCAGTACGTTGTGACGCAGCTGAAGAAGACGCGTTTCGTTGCCACCACTCTCATCATTTTTCATTTGTGACCTAGAAGTGTTTCTCATGCAAATTTTCACTGTAATTATGACATTTCAGAGTTATGAATGCACACAACGAAGTAATTGGTGGTGTTAGGATACACTATCACTTGGCCCAAGTCAGCACGCTCGGTTACTGCTATAGCATATCATTATTTTATGGCCTTGAAGTGTTTAAAACATAAATAAATAATATATTTACTGTAACACATTAGCGACAGAACTTTCTTCAAATTTCAAGGACCCCCCTGTATCTAATTTCACAAGATTTTGACTTCACTTCCGTCTTACTTGACCGCATAACATGCAGTTAATTATTTGACGCTTGCTGAACGGAGCTCTTTGAGTATGCTGGTGTTTGACCCGACATTCTTTTTGAGCCAAGTTCACCCATGTCTTGTAATTAATTAATTAATTAGAATCAATCAATGAATGAAAAAGTCTAACTGTGGGGTGTATGACTATTAGGGTTCCAACGTAATTTTGTCCCTTTAAAATAGTCAGCATGTGTTTTTCCCCGCACGGTTTAATTCGAATAACTGGATTACCAACATTGAAACGTAGCATCATTCGAGTCTGTCATATAGTCTGTTTATTTTTATTTTATATTATTATTATTAATATATTATGATGATTATTATTATGTTTTGCATGTTGAGTGTGGTATAAGCCTGATTTTGCCAAAGCCTGGAGCTTGAGCTTGAATGGCAGATTTGTGCATGCACAAGCTATTGATGATAGCATACCTCAATGCTCACACCGTTGTTGATTCCAAGTGCAACTTGCCTGCGTGTCTGTTTTTGGACGTTTATCTGTACTGAGACGCCTAAACCTGGTGTTCGATAGACGCCATGGTGTTGTTGTATGGTTTGAATTACATTCTACGATCCCGTAAGGTTGTCTTGATATTTTTAATGTTGACATAGCGAAAATGATTTTGTTTTCTCCTGGACTCCCCGTACAGTAGATTACTTGCCATTATGGTGACTACAGTTTGACAGTAGTAGTAAACATACATTTGTTGCCAAGCTGTAGGAGATGAAAGAAACCAAGCCCACGTGCTATACACAAACGCGGTTGCATTTCAGTGAACCTCCGTTTATCGCGGGGCATATGTTCCGATGCACCTTCACTCAGTGAAAATCTGTTTGTAGTAACATCATATAAAAATGGTTTTATATACCGTATTGGCCCGAATATAAGATGGTGTTTTTTTGCATTGAAATAAGACTGAAAAAGTGGGGGTCGTTTTATATTCGGGATCTAGACATTATACCCATTCACGACGCTAGATGGCGCCAGATATCATTGAAGCGAATGCTGAACTTGACTCCCCAGACCAAAGTGAACCCCTGTCACGAAGAATAAAAATAAAAAATAGCGGTAAGAAAGAAAAGAGAAGAAAATAATAGAAGAGATAACAGAAAATGGAGAAACATGGGTTGAAGATCGGCCAGGTTAACCGGCAGCTGAGGAGAAGTTATGATGTAATTTACATTTCAAAAATCAGAAGCCATTCATTTACGAATGTGATTGCACTTTAGTTTACATATTTAAATGTTCAGATATTAAGATTTGAATGAGGCAAAATAACATGCTTTTTCTCTCAAATATATTGTTATAATCATTTGTTTTAGATGTACTGTAATTATTTTCTGTCTAAAAATTAATTTGGTGTTCAAAAAGTCATTTTTCAAAATTGAGTCTTGAAAAAGAGGGGGTCGTCTTATAATCAGGGCCGTCTTATATTCAGGCCAATACGGTAGTTTTACACTGACCACACACTTTCAACAATTTCAAAATGTTAGTAGGCACATTTTAAACAGATGTTAAATGTGTTTGAACACAATAATTTGCAAGCATAACATTTATAAAAAAAAAAAATACTGTGCAGTATTGAAAAGTGTGACATGCCGTGGATATGCCGAGAGAGCAGTGGTGGCCAAGGGAGTTCCATAGCCAGTTACGTTGAGAGTAAACACCAAACTAAGTAACTTCCTTCATGAAGCATAAAGTAGTTTTATTTTCTCCTGATCGATCAGGATCTTACTTCATCTGACTCTCAGAAACCTTCAAAGATGCAGGATGGTCGTGGATTAAAAAAACAGTTTTTTAACGATTTATTTCAAACTGCATATTATTATTTTTATGTTTTCAATACTGTACAGTATTGATCCATCCATCCATCTGTTGTCTGCACCGCTTATTCTCACAAGGGTCGCAAGCGTGCGGGCTTATCCCAGCCGTCCTTTGTCTTGATGGAAAAAGCAGTCAACCCCTGCAGCCTCAAGTACTACACATCAACGCCAAACTATACCGATAGTTTTGCCAATCGTGCCTACTCCACATGAGAGGTGTCTTGTCTAGTCCACCAATATTATGGCACTTCAATGTAGGTGAACAGACTTTGCGATGGCGATTAGAACGACACTCATCTGATCAGACCTACCATCAAAATGCTTTCAATGCATTAATCTAGTGTTCAATGACTTCATATGCTTGCTTCGATGTTCAAATATCAAGGCTCGTGCACTTTCTGGGTGAGTTGTTTGAGGGGTTCCTTTCACTTCCTTCTGCACATGAAGAAAATATTGCATATGGGGGGGGGGGGTCTGAAAACAGTCAACACGCCATTGAAATAAGATGCATCACAAGCCTGTGCGCATTATGCTGTATGCCAATTGTTTTTAAATGGATAATTGTTTTTCACGATTAGGTGTGGCTTGCACTGCTAATCTGTTTTGTTTTTCGATAGCAGTGATCATTCCAAGATGGACATTGCTTGCTTACCCTCCTGACGTGTTCCTTTAAGTGTTAATATTTGGATGCTCTTCAGTGTTTTCAAAGCCTTCTGTGCTCGTATTTGACCAGCAAAGCATGTCTCCTAATCAGCCGTGGTCCAATTCGACGCCCTCAAGGTATGCAAAAGGGTACGTGTTCTAACTCTGTCGATTACAGTTTGGAAGTCGGTGCCCTGTTACCATTAAATTAAGACAATGCAATTAGTTTCTCCTTTCCTCCATGTAATTCTTGTGCAACAGGATTTTTATGAGGTAAACGATGAAAAGCCTTGTACTGTAAACTTACTGAAACTGCTTTTGTGTTCATAACATGCTGCTTCAAATAAAACTCCTTTCCAGAAGGTGTCAGTTGGGTATTTTTGTCTCCTGAAGGAATAAAACCTCAGTTGAAAAGATGAGTACAAGTGAGTCAAGAGTGTGTGTGGGTGTGTGTGTGTGTGTGTGTGTGTGTGTGTGTGTGTGTGTGTGTGTGTGTGTGTGTGTGTGTGTGTGTGTGTGTGTGTGTGTTTTATGCCGCAAAATGTCAAAACAAATCAAGAAGAAGCAGACATTTTTCCATCTGT
>CAAKHF010024313.1:40991-51406 GCA_901007745.1 Hippocampus kuda | reverse complement strand
TGTCTGCATGTGTGTGTGTGTGTGTGTGTACGTGCTTGTGTGTGTGTGTGTGTGTGTGTGTGTGTGTGTGTGTGTGTGTGTATATATATATATATATATATATATATATATATATATATATATAATATATTTTATATATATATATACATATATATATATATATATATAATATATTTTATATATATATATATATATATATATATATATATATATATATATATATATATATATATATATATATATATACACACATATGTGTGTGCGTGTATATATGTATGTGTGTGTGTGTGTGTGTGTACATAGTTGAATAGCATATTTGCCTAAAAGACATTTTTCAATGTTTTGGGGAAAAAAGAACTAACAAGATGAGTCCAGTTGCCTCAATTGTGGATGACCTTGAGTCATGACCAGGATGACTGAGAATCACACTTTTAGCATGCACATTGTTTATTTGTATTGTGACAGTAAGTTGAAAAATGATTTTTTTAGTGGCAGTTATGTTATTAAGATAAGAATATGACATTTTTCAAGAAATTAAGTCTTCATCAGTGCTAGTAACAGCTCACATCAGAACCCCCCCCCCCCCCCCTTTTGCAGCTTAATTAGAGGCAGGTTACGTTGGAAATGCATTTTGAGGCACCCTGGTTTACATAAAGAGGGACAAGAACGAAGTTTCTGAATGAGTTTAGCTCATTCATATGATTCTCAGCAGTGCATAACAATGCATTTATAATTGCTTAATCACTCCTTCCGGTTGAATATGGAATTTGCAATGTGCATCAAGCTTGTCAGAGACTATGATTAGATGAGTGTTTCTCAACATTCATTTAGCACCCATTTCACATCAATGAAACCAACACACATAAATATTCATTCATCTTCCGAACCGCTTTATCCTCACTAGGGTCGCGGGGGGGTGCTGGAGCCTATCCCAGCTTTCTTCGGGCAGTAGGCGGGGGACACCCTGAATTGGTTGCCAGCCAATCGCAGACACATAAATATAAAAAGGATAAATGCAGATGATGTTCTTACCTCAATTTACCAAGAAATGTTCAAATTCTGTGTGAAATGTCGGCCTGTTGAATTGTGATCACTGAGCTGTTATATTCACCAGAAGACATGACTTATTTGGCTGCATATATGGCAACAGGCGGATATACACAAGTTTATTGTACCTTCTGCTGTTGAATGGAAGACAATTTTAATGTTCAGCTCATCAGTGCGTCACCAATACGTCGCTGACATACGTTGATAAACAAGGATGGCTTACTAATGAATAAATATCAGTAATTAGAATAGTAATGCTGTAAACATACTACCTTTGTAAAAGCAATTTCTCAGCCTATGTTAGCTGTTGGAGAAATTTGTCCTTGTATGCTACGTTTGCATGTGGGGGCAAGGCCCACTCTGTCCATAAAACATTGTGAGTCAATGTAGTCTTCTGTCCTTCTGTTAATGTGCCTGTAATTATGTAATGTATAACAACAGGAAAAGGAAGTAATGCAAGGCTCCTCTGTTGTTAAAGTTCAAAATCCTCAAGGAATTCCTCCATTGATGTCTGATTTAGGACTTCATGTTCAGCGGGTCCTCGAGGATGTCCACAGGTGTTCCCGTCTTGTCCAACTGGGGGCGCCACTTTGGGTCTCCAATGGCCTCCAGGAGAGCCGCCAGCTCAACCTCCAACTTGCCAAGAGTGTCTTCCACTTTCTGCAAAATACAGAGGGTATGTTTTTGTCCTAAGAGACTAAATAATACATTAATAAGCAGTAGTATGAATAATGGAATCATCGGTCATAAATTATGCAATCCTTTGATTCATATGAATTATACAATTGCCCAAAGCAGTTAGGAAGGGAAGGTCAGATGAAGTCTAAGAGTTCTTGATGAGTTTTTGAGACTTAGAACAGCAACAATAAATGACTTGAATTAGAAATGTTATATTGTGGCGAGCCACACTTTTAGGTGAAAAGGAACATGCGGGCTTTTTAGGCAGTGCAAAGAGGGTGCAACCTCAAAATTGGGATACAAAGCATTCTCTGTCATCTTCTCGAACCACTACAAGTTGAAAGTGAACTTTTGGGCCAGCATTTGCAAAAACATAAATATATCACCTTTTCCACTACATCCAAACGGTTATGAAGACTTGTGTGTTCTTGACATGCATTCGAAGGCATGGCTCGAGGCGACCGCTCGGTATCCACCTCTGAAAATGCAATCGACAGGCGTTGAGTGAACGCACAGTGTGAATCAGACACAAAGCTGTCTACTGTGGACAAAGAAATACACTCCTTACATTCTGCTTGGGTGAAATTTAACCTATTTTGAGGTCCAACAAAATAACCTCAATGTCATCTCTAAATTGTCCCTTGGTGTGATTGTGAGCGTGGATGGTTGTTCGTTTATATGTGCCCTGCCATTGGCTGGCAACCAGTTCAGGGTGTCCCCCAACTGCTGCCAATGAGACAGCACGCCCGCAACGATGACTGTACACACTTTGCATTCTATGAATTTTGTTCAAGTTCCGATACATATAAAGTACAAAAAGAAAGAAATGTAACCATATTTCCCTCCTCTCAGGAATCAAGTATTTTTTCAAATGCAGAAAACTGTGTAATCAGATAAGTAAAAGTAGGAAAAAGAAGTGTGCTGCAGAAGCTTGTGCTTCTAAATTGCATTTGTTTCAATTTTGCAGACATGAACAAAACCAGCATTTTTACGAACTATTTTAAACCATAGAATCTTTCACAGTAACATTATAGTAACCCTAATCTTGCTGGAAACCCTCCCATGCATCATTTATACCCTTCAAGATATGTTTTACAAAAGGCATGAGATCATGTTAAAGCACCCCCTTTTTGTGATATCATTACACAGGATGCGATGTGTGAAAAAGCCACATTTAGAAAAGGAGAATAATAGGGCTTTGTTACCTCTTTTCAATTTGCCGGTTCTCAAGAGAGTAAATAAAAAGAAACTGACTAAATATGCTCACCTGGTCATGACAATTACACAAAAAACGGCACTAAAAACGTTTGTTGTTCAGTCTCAATGGCTGCTCGGTTGTGGGCTACATGAAATTTCAACACCCCGCTGATGCTGAACTGCCTTTTCTGTTATTGAACATTGAGGCACTGAGAATGACTTCTTTTTTCTTTTGTCTCCATCATTGCGCACATACTGGGCAGCTTGCCTGCCGTGGACCACCGGGAAAGGCTCTTCTCTCCTGGAAAAATGGACTGAGACGCTCACTCATTGCACACTTGTCGAAAACTGTATTCCTTTTAAGATCCAACTGGCAGTGGACCGAGAGGAAGCAGGCCAACAAATTGAGATCGCTTTCCAATCGCAAGAACAAGAAAAACAAGCCCAAAATATGTTTTTTTTTCTGAAGTAGAGACCTAATATTTACTATGTCACTGTCATTATTTTCAACCCTGACCTCATCTTTTGTTGTAAATTCATCCATCATTGATGTAATACTCTCTGTGGTTCATAGCATTTTATTTATATATATATATATATATATATATATATATATATATATATATATATATATATATAAACTTGTAATCGTAACCTCGTGTTACATTCTTGCTCGGCACATGTACAAAGTTTGAAGTAATTCTAATTACTCCCAAACACCAACCACAGAGGCAATCCATTTTCCACTTGGCCTGACCCAGCAGACTGTTTGGGCTATCGAGGTGGTTACCGGCCAATCGCAAAGCACAAGAGACAAACAACCTTTCACATTCATATTCACACCGAAGGATAGTATAGAGCCTTGAATGAAATGAGCATGCATGTTTTGCGAATGTGTGAGGAAGCAGGAGTACTCAACGAAAAGCCATGCAACTGTGGGCACTACTCACTAGCTCCACAGGAAGGCCGGAGCCCGGACTCTGGCCCCTATCTTCCGAACTGAATCACCCGCCAGCATGCCACTGCAGGTAAATATCTGCTCCCAATTCTCCGAGGAGAAGGTCATCCAAACAAATGAGTATCAATGTCTGAACAATTTATACACCCTTAATAATTTTACAGTGGTAGCCAATGTCCCCCAAGCCTCCACAGGCAAAAAAAGGCAAAGTGTTCTCTCGCTGACTTCCTGTTATGGGATTTCTTGATCTTGTTCAGCCGAATGAGGACTTCTCTCGCCGCATCTGACAGTGATTGACAGCAGCACAGATGAGATCTTCTGGTTTGGGTCAGGAGGTGCACACAGATATCGTTGTATCAAAATGTGCTGCTGGCCCTCCCTTTGAGTGCCAAACATAATTCCCAATCTCTTATCCAAACCAGTGCTTTTGTTGGAGCAAGTATGCACGCATGCAATTTAGAAGGCGGGGGATACCTGCTGATATTCAAGATGAATTCCTTTCTAATTTAGTGAAACTATATGCACATTGTTGCTGACTCGCTCATATGCATCCTGATCTAGCTGTTTCCAAGGACGCATTTATTCCTGTTTGTGTTGGCTGGTGCTTGCAGAAAGCTAGATGAAGAGCTGTTTTTTTTAACTGTCAGAAATTTTCCAGGTGGTTGACAAATCACATTGGATACACACATAACACTGTCAGAGGAAACAAGCTAGAGGAAAAGCAAACAGGCATAGTAATGTAACGTGACTGTGGCGAGGGCAAAGATGAATGAGCTTGAGTGTCTACGTCACGTTCCTACCTGCAAGCGCAGGGCAGTTGAGTCCACTGCAAAACTGACTAATTGATGCGAACGAAAGCAGCAGTTTTTCTGTGTGTGGGGAATACAAAGTGCGACTAAAAGACTGCAGAGTATCTTACATCTCAACTCAAGACTAAAAGCTCAGGAATTAAATTCGAGTTAGTTTCCTCTCCGTAGTCATCCGGCCGCCACCGGAACACATTGCACAGTGCAAATCAGTTCCCATTCAGATTTTGTTTTAAACAGTAGTCCATTTGAGATCTCAACATGGGCCAAAAATCTCATTCACACATTTGCTGAAGGCTCTGAATTCATTCAAAACACATCTTCATACAGTACTTGTACTAGAGCTAATTACCGTATTGGCCCAAATATAAGACGGTGTTTTTTGCATTGAAATAAAACTGAAAAAGTGGGGGTCGCCTTATATTCAGGGTCTAGACATTATACCCATTCACGACGCTAGATAGCACCAGATACCATTGAAGCGAATGCTGAACTTGACTCCCCAGGCCAAAGTGAACCCCTGCCACAAAGAATACAAATAAAAATAGCGGTAGCACGAAGAAGAAAAATAAAAAATTGCGGTAAGAAAGAAAAGAGAAGGAAATAATAGAAGAGGTAACAGAAAATGGAGAAACATAGCGACAATCTGGAGAAAAGTGGGTCAAAGATCGACCAGGTTAACCAGCAGCTCAGGAGAAGTTATGATGTAATTTACATTTCAAAAATCGGAAGCCATTCATTTACGAATGTGATTGCACTTTAGTTTACATATTTAAATGTGCAGATATTAAGATTTGAATGAGGCAAAATAACATGCTTTTTCTCTCAAATATATTGTTATAATCATTTGTTTCAGATGTACTGTAATTATTTTCTATATAAAAATTAATTTGGTGTTCAAAAAGTATTTTTTCAAACTTGAGTCTTGAAAAAGAGTGGTCGTCTTATAATCAGGGCCGTCTTATATTCGGGCCAATACGGTAAGTTGTACAAGGTGTACCTAATATTTTGCTCAGTTCTGAGGTCTATTTAAGAAAGTGCAATCATACCAGCAAATAAATGTTATCCAGTATCACTTGTCTTCTTTTAACATTTATCCCGTGGGACACAGGTGTTAAACGCTGGTCCTCGGGGGCCACTGTCCTGCATGTCGGAGATGTTTCCCTCTTGCAACACACCTGACTCACATGACCAGGATCTGATGAGAAAATATTAGCCACCTATCTCAGGATGGTGTGATACAGTTCTACACCACTGCCAATTCCACCCACGGTAATGGACTCAAGAATCTTTTGCACACAAAACTGAGCATTATTGCCTTGGCAAAGACAACGGTTTAGATGCAGCACTTGTATCGGATAGCGTTAGATCATGAAGCGGTCGCCATGTTGTTATTGGCCGGCGACGAGGAGGTACATGAAATCCTCTTGCAAGCTGTGAACCTGCTTCACTTTCTGTCCAGTGAAGTGGCAAACACACTGCATGCTTGCCTACGGCCGACCATTCTTGCAGTATGAAGTCACTGCAATCCACGCTCAAAACGCATGAAGTACCCATTGTGCTTTATGAAAACAAAACTATGGCATCTGATCCAAACCAAAGATATCCACACAAGAGATTCAACAAAGCGTTGCTTTTCCACTCGTAGTAAATTAGATTCAAAGAAACCGAAGCTGCAATGAATTGCAACCAGATGTGCCTCAAGACATGCTGACTCATATTTAAGCACATTCTTGTTGCGGTTCAGCTTCATTCTCCACACACAGCTCTCTGTCAAAATGACTTTTTGTCACCGCTATCACATCAATCTGTACGTACATCCTGTATAAAGAAATACCCCCCCCACCCCTTACTGCCCAGTTGCCAACCTCGCCACCTCCCCTCTGCCAAGCTGCTTTTCTTACCTGCCACAGTGTAGCCAATCAAGAGGATGAGTAGTCCAATTGTGGGGGTGGAAGGGTGGCTCATGGTGTGTTTTTTAAAAAAAGGAAGGGCGGGGGGAGATAAACAATTAGTTTCTAGTGCAATAGTCCTTTGTTCCAACTTTGCTGCCTCAACAATGTTTCCTCCGGAGTGGTTGCGCCCCGTTTCCCAATGAAAACATGGAATGCAGAGCGGGAAGCTTGGTATCTGGGAAGGGGTGGGAAGTTTGTACTGGGGAGGGGACTGACATCTCAGTCTAACTAAACACGAATAGAAAATATTTATTTTCCCTCCGAGGATGAATTCCTAGTTCATCAGTCATACTGTGTTGGTTTGGTGCATTTGGTGCATTTGTGGGTGTGTTATGCTCTGCGTTATACAAACACTGACATTTTTTCCCCGAGAGTGCGAAATATTAGGTGCACCAACAAATGTTCAATGATCACACTGTCCAAGTTTTTTTGTGCTGGTTATAGTGATATCCAGTGTTTTTGTTCGTTTTGCCATCAACATGAGGAGAAAAAAGGGATCTGAACCCGTTCATGCACCAATAATGATAACCTGTAACCTGATAACATGATAAGCTGTCCACTGTAGTAACTGCTGTCCCCTTAAAGCAGGGGTGTCAAACAAATATTTTGTTGCGGGCCACTTCGGACTGACGGCTTCCCTCGGAGGGCCGATGCAAAATCTCAACGTTATTTATTACCCATGACAATTTGACATTTCGGTCCAGATTTCAGCAAGGATGATGAAAGTAGACACACATGATTTGCGTCCGCGGGCCACATAAAATGACGTGGTGGGCCGGCTCTGGCCCCCGGGCCTTGACTTTGACACCCGTGCCTTCAAGGGTGAAACCGGTTGCAATTTCAGTCATCTCCTTTTTGTTTCCTATTTAGAAAATCTTTGCTCGATAAAAATCAAGAGAATAAAAGCTCTAGGCTTCTGCTCTTTTCCCAGCAGCAATCCTGTGAAATCAAATCAATTTAGCAGCAAAGAAGGCCCTCTGTGCTCAAAGTGATTGCTTCTTTTTAGTCGCTCTAACTCGGCTTTCTTCTGCCTGACTCACACACATGCGGACATGCACACGTGCAAGCGCATGCAACCTGGTTGTAGTAAGCATGGTTATCTTCTTTAAGCCAGACTGTCTTCAGCCTCATGTTCTGCTCACTTGTCTGCACTCTAAAGCAGATCTGCGGGTTAAGTAACCGAAACACAAACGTGAGTGGAAAAGTGAGAGAGAAAACAAGGCAGACTGTGATGTGAACGTCCCTTTCAATGGCCACCTGACAGGTGGCCACTGAAAGTTAAGGTAAATATGATGAGACACAGCGTGCCGCAAACGTGTGGAGTGAGAAGTTGATGGCATCTGGTTGCGCTCGTGTGTCATGTGACAAACTGCTGGAGGCAGGGTCACCTTCTCTGTCGATTCCTGCACGCTTTTCCTATTTGTCTTGTGTGCCATCATGACAAAATATCACACCCAAGGAAAGGACGCAGTGTTACAGTTCAAGGTTCGGACTTGTTTGGTAGGCCAAGATTAAGAAAAGGATTACCTGTAAGTGTAGGTCATACTAGAGGTTGGTTCAAGTTAATTTAGGGTTTAAGGAAGGATAACGTAACGCTGCATGAGGACTGTGAGAGTGTCCTTTCTGCTTCCTGTACACAGAGCTCATTGTCTGTTTTGCTTGCATCTCTGTAGGGCTTTCCGTTTAGTCCGATGCATGTGGCTGCATGTCCATCATGACCGGTTTGAGGATCATTCATTCATTCGTTCAGTCGTTTAAATATAAGCTTTGTGCCGGAGGTTCAGCCAATCACTGTTGTTCCCCTGTAGGCAAAAATTGTATTTCACAGCCATCTCATGTCTAAAATCTGCACCAAGATGGCAAAATTATTAAAGGCAAACATGCTGGTAGACGAAGGAAGCATCGTGAGCATCAAGTGTCAGAGACGAGCAATATATCAAGAAAGCAGAAAATGCACAGCAAAACAAATGGGAGGAAGCCGGAGTCGACATCTGTGTCGAAAGCGCCAAAAAGAAATAGGATGTACTTCCAGAAAAGCCAAACGAAAGCCATCATTAACACAGAAACAGAAAAAAAATACAAGGTTACAATGTGCTACAAAGCAATTGCTGACTGTGGATGACTGGATGAAAGGCAGTGATAATTCTGCATTGGGCAAGGTGATGATGCTGGGGAATGTTTGTCAAGTGCCATCGCAATGAGATCTATGAAGACGGCTGCTTGAAGGAAACAAATTTCCACAGTCATTCGTGATATCGGTTCTGCCGGGAGATGACTGTCATGACATCATCAACAAATGCACGTTTACGTTTTGGACACTTTTCTTATCCCATCAACTGACCGAAATAAATCGTGTCAGAACCATTAGCAACCTATCCATTTTCCATATTGCTTCGTCTTATCAAGTTCACTGTGAAGCTGGAATCCAAAGATGCAACGGTGTGCAATGTGTTCCTTCAATGATGAACATTATCAGAGAAACGGCACCAGACCTTATTTTAGCCAATGGCCACTATAACCGACACGGATCTGAAGTTGTCTACAGATATCCGAAGAGCATCTTGCACAGGCAGGTACCTTAATTCTTGGCTTCACAAACGGAGGTGCAGGTTTTTAATTTCTCATTCACAGTTGTCTCTCCTGTGAGGTTGAGCCCCTGGATCACTGCTCCTTAGATAAATCCTAAGTCTGCATCTATCCCCTTAGACCGTCTGATTTGGTCTACGTCATAGAAAGGGAACGTAATCCCGGTCTGGGCCAGGAATAGAATGCTGGGAGGGGCCAAGTCACTGGAGAGACGCTCCCAAGTGTCCCAAGATAATCCCTTTTTAAACAGCTTCCGACCTGGGTAAGAGTTTGGGAACTTGGGCTTAGACCGTGCGGAACAGTACTGGGCAGTATCCCACACCTCATCATCTGAGGAGGATTCACACACAAATACAGAACTGTTTGGATTCTAAGAGGACTCTTCTTCAACCAAGATGAACTTTGCTGCCCAGTTATTTTATTCAAGCTACTTGAGTGAGAGACTAGAACGATTGTTTTCACCAAAGCCTGCACTTCAAGGCATCGAGGAGAATGACCCCTTTTGGCACAGGTGGGAAACATGTAGTGACCCAGACCAAGTCAGAAATCTCCTCTACCCAGATCAATCCAGTAGTGATGCGCAGTGTTTGTGACCACCCCCCCCCCAACAAAAACCTCCACCTCCAAACAAAGATGTGACTTCCATTGAACGAGCCCTTCCAACCCCTCTTTCAGTTTGTACTCCATTTGTTCAGCTTACTCTAACAAATCCTCCATTTCATAAGAGTTTTGTTTTCATGGAAGCCTGTGCTTTACCCTTTCATGCACCAATAATGATAACCTGTAACCTGATAACATGATAGGCTGCCCCCTGTAGTAACCGCTGTCCCCGAAAGGGTCGAAGACAGCAGATAAGATGATACCTTTTGACAGGGGTGGGACACATGTATTGATGTTGGCCCTTCGAAACTCAGTCCAGCAGTATTGCCTTTTTGCCTCTTTGTGACAAAACTCCACCCCCAGTCCAGAACAATGATGGGACTTCAAGTGCCAGCTCACTTCTGGCCTCAGTCCCTGCTCCATTTCTTAACTCCACTTTGTATTGGTATATGTGTGTGTGTGTGTGTGTGTGTGTGTGTGTGTGTGTGTGTGTGTGTGTGTGTGTGTGTGTGTGTCTATCTCTCTATCTATATATCTATCTATCTATCTATCTATCTATCTCTCTATCTATCTATCTATCTATCTATC
>CAAKHF010024313.1:7192-40696 GCA_901007745.1 Hippocampus kuda | reverse complement strand
TCCAAGGGTGATCTATGGGATTTTTTTTTTTGGGGGGGGGCAATTTTGCAACTATTCTCTAGGGCAATGGCACTAAAAATGTGTGGTATGTATACAGGTACGTGTGTGTGTGTGTGTGTGTGTGTGTGCATACAGTGTATATACTTGATGTGCCAAGGTCCCAAGTATGCACAACCGATACTATTACCTGCATGTGTGAAGTTCTGGAAACATTTAGTTACATTTTACCGTGTAAAATTTGACCATTAATTCATGACATGAACTATTAACAAACAGTAATGCTGAAAATTCATTTGTCGCTCCAATTCACCGTAGTTGTGCCATTGTAACTTTTTAGGGTACGCCACTGGACATACAAAGAAGAAAAAAAAAAGACCGCACAGGCTCAGGATCTGTGTGTAAACAGAGCTGCATCCTTGGGCTTTTCTGGTCAATGTGTTATTTACAAGTACACTGAGTGGCTGAATAATGGACTGCATGCATCTGAAAAGTGGGGCAGAGGGCAAAAATGGAGCCAGATGACAGAGTAAAAGGTCAAAGAGTTGTGGTTTAAATAGAAGCAGCTCTGACTGAAACGCAGTCAGGCTGTTTGGAAAGCCACGTGCTTCTTAATATAAGCGACAGTAATGAAACACAGCAAAAGCACACCAAAGCTCAAGTGTATATGAAACAAATTCATCATATTTCCTGACAACCACGCTTTTCTGCAGTGGAGAGCTAATTATCAGTGCACAGGCTCTACTGCGTACACAAACTCGGAATTTCAATCCTTGCCGTTGACCAAATATAATTTGCTTTAGCATCTAGGTGACGGGGTTAATCTCCAAAGGCTATAAGCCTATTATTGTGTTTAGACTGTGTGAAAGGCCTTCTAATTAACTCGGTGGTGGTAAAAGCAGCTCCTCCCGTATAATATTTTGTTCAAAAAGTTTTTACACTTTCGTCAGATAATATGAAATGAAACTTGGCTGTTTAAAGGACCATTCCATTATATTTGAACTCAATTTATCAAGCTGCTATAAATCCAACGGGCCTGCCTTTGGCCCTTTATTGCCACTTAAATCGTTTGTGTGAGCCATGAAAAGAAAAGTTAGCTTCTAGATGCAATCTGTCACAGTGAATCGAAATTGTGTTGACATGAAAGGTGACAGAAGTGGGTGTTCTTATCCATACCATATTCATATTCGTTTCAATTAAGTTCTACACTTTGAATGCTCGCATTCAAAAACTGCCACCTTGACTACATTCTGACATTCACCTTCAAACATTTAATCGGCTGTGGTTTTATGTCTCATTTACAGTGTCCCGAGTTTTATATGGCTCGTCAAGTCGCTGATGTCCTAGGTTTCTGAAAATGGACTTGAGTATTGTCTTTAAAAATCCAGTCATATAAACTGTATCAGCATATCAAGTTCAAACAAAATGGCTCCTTGTTCTCTACATCTGTTTGAAACAAATACGTTCTGAAATTTAGACATGAAAATGTACTCATAAATATTGTGTCCTGATTGCAACATTGAAAAAGTAAAATACTGTAATACCATTGACACTATATTTAACATCCACATTTCTTTTTGTAGAAAAACAAAATCCATATTAATGTGTCCCATTTACTTAACTTTTAGCCATCCAGACCAAATCGTTGACAGTAGACTTAAAGAGGCCCCGGCATTCGTGAGGGTGGTTTAGAGCAGTTTGCAAAGTACTTGAAAAGGAATCTCGTAGATGGACGTACATCAGTGAAATGATGATTCATGCAGAATTTTGGCAGTTGATTGTTCCCATCTTTTTTGTTTTTTTGTTCTCATACTTCCCCACGCAATGTGCAAATGTTATTATATCGTGATTTGTCTTCATTTCATATTCCAGATGTAAAAATTGTGCGGTGCTTTAAAGACGTAAGTACTTTTATCTTCTAGAGAGGAGCTGCGGCTGGGCCCTGCACAACCATATGACCCTCACAAAGGAGCGCTGCTCAGTAATGGCGCCGTGGGCCGCAGACCCACCCTCATTGAACCAGAGAGGCTGAAAGATTTTGGTGAGGAAGAACTCCTCAACGGGGACGTGAAGGTCCGTGAGACCAAAGTGGTGGTCGAAGCACCTGTAATCACGCTAAAGGAGCCACCAAAAACCAGACGAGTCAGCGAGTTCAGGATCGTCCCCAGACCGGTCCCTCAGTACCTGCGCTTTGAGGACATCAGCGCCGCCGCCTTTACTATCCAATCAGGCATACAGAAGACGCCCTGCACAGTAAACATTGCAATAACAAAATTTGGAAACCTTGAGATCAAATTTCATAGCTGTACTACAACATTTCACTCTAAAGCACAGGTGTCAAAGTCAAGGCCCGGGGGCCAAATCTGGCCCGCCACATCATTTTAAGTGGCCCGCGAATGCAAATCAAGCATGTCGAGTTCCATGATGGTTGCTAAAGTCTGAACCAAAATTTCAAAATGTCATATGTCATCCACAATAACAGTCATTATTCTTGACTTCAGATTTTAAAACTAGTTATTCGTCAATTTGTTGTGCGCTGTGTATGTAATATGTGGAGATTAAACGTTGACATGGTTTCCCAAAATTCATAACGGCCCTCCAAGGGAAACCGTGACTACAATGTGGCCCGCGACAAAAATGAGTTTGACACGCCTGCTCTAAAGTGTAAAGTGAATTTGAACGGCAAGCTCTATGACTGAATCTCTTTTGGGATGAATAAAACACTGCAACCCGTCTTGTTTCTTAGTACTCCCGGCTGTCCAAACAGTATGGTATGGAGATTTATCTGAAGAAGGAGCACCTGCACTACACGGGCTCAGTGAAGGAGAGAGGAGTGTTGTACATGCTCTCCTCGCTAACACAGGTAAGACAGAGAATCCCCACTTCCTGTCTGTGAGGTCCTGTGACGTAAGAATGTTTCAGCTCCGAAACAAAGAGACCTGTCGTGTTGTTTCATTTTTAAAACATACACTTGATTAATTCGTTTCACACTGAAGCGAATACAGACACGTCGATGTTGGACTACGCGCCTTCTCAACTGCCTTTCGACTCGAGAGGCATTCGAAGACCGCCTCAGAAAAATCGTAAATTAATGATTACTTCAAAGACACTCAGAAAAGGAAAAATAATGCAACAAAACAGAAAATCAAGTGAATAACATAAACAGTCTCCTACACTAATACGCCTTGTCAGTCAGATGTGGCGGCACACTAGTTAAGTAAGAACTACGTGACTGCAGTGGTACAGAAATTGGTGGGGTGTCAGTTGAGTCGAGTCAAGAACAACGTATCGTGAAAGAAGCCATGTTGCTCATTACAGCTGAACTGAAACGTTTTGTATACTTTGGATTTGACTTTGTCAAGTAATAAAGGGAACCTATGTGTGATGTAAAATGCATTTGGTATCATTTTATGTCAGAGAGATGTGTGTAAAAAAACCCTTGTAGGCATTAATTTGGCAACTTATTCCCTACCGCTGTATGTCATTGTCGGAAATATGAAATACAAAATGGAACGAATAAAAAATGTGCACGATCTAATCGTGGTTATCGTGTCTGCCCCACAGTTCTGAAGTTTGGGCTTTGACTCTCGCTTCTGGACTTGGTCTGTGTAGTTTAGACTCACAGAGTTCTCACTGTGCTTGCATGGGTTTTCTCCATGTACTTCGGCTTCATGTCACATTCCAAAAAGACGCGTTGAGTACATTGAAGATTTTCAATTTCTCATGGGGGTGAATGGTTGCTTATCGATATGTGCACTGCCATTAGGTGACCAAGCCATTCGTTTGCTAGTTGGAAGTCTATTTCCCAATTCATAGAGGTGATGATTCGACCAGCAGTGTCATTGCGCTGTAGTTTTGGGATGGATGAAGAAAACAGATGGATGGAGACAATAAAAACATGCCATCCCGTGGAGCATTGACCCTGACCACTCATGCCTTCACCACTGTGTGTCGATAAATTTGTTTCACAAAGACGACCAACTGTTCCAATAATTGATCATTCCATGATGCATGTTTTCAGGAACAGCAGAGGAAGGGAGTGATCGTTGCCACTGACTGTAATTTCTCCATGGCCGTGGCCCACCATGGAGTGGAGCTGAAGATCCCCGTGTTTGCCATCATGCCATCATGTTGTTCCTCACCTCGTCTCAGGATCTACAGAGATTATGGCGCCATGGTCATCTCCTATGGCAGTACCGGTCACGACTCTCAGAACCACGCTCGCCATCTGGCCAAAGAAAATGGATACCTCTACCTGGAAGAGTGAGCAATTTATATAATATGTTTAATATATAGAATAATTTCAACCTACAGAATATTCACTTGAATATATGACAAAGACAAGAATGTCCAACTTGATTCCCTTTTTTTTCCCCAAACATTCACTCATTTTGAATTTGATGCCTGCAACACATTCCAAAATAGCTTGGACAGGGGTACGTTTACCAATGTGTTACATTACCTGTCCTTTTAACAACCTTTAACAAGCGTTTGGAAACTGTGAACACTAATTGTAGAAGAGGTCTAGGTGTAATTCTTCCCCATTCTTTTTTGATGTCCAACTTTAGTTGCTCTGCAATCCAGGATCGCGATTGTTGTATTTTGGTCTTCATAATGTGCCACACATTTTCAATTGGGCACAGGTCTGGACTGCTGGCAGGCTTGTCTAACACCCACACTCTTTACAATGAAGCCACGCTGTGGTAACACGTTCAGAATCTGGCTTGGCATTGTTGAAATACAACGTTGGTTGGATAGCAGCATACTGTATGTTGCTTCAAAACCTCAATGCGCCTATCAGCATTCATGGCTTAATCACAGATGTGCAAGTTACCCTTTCTGTGGGTACTGACACAACCCCATACCATCACAGATGCTGACCGTTGAACCTTGTGCTGATAACAATCTAGATGGCCCTTTTCCCCTTTGGCCCGGAGGACACAACATCCATGATTGTTAAAAACAATTTGAAATGTGGACTCGTCAGACCACAGAACATACTGTGTACAATATGTTGGCGTTTTGGGATGTTGTTCAAATATGGCTTTCGCTTTACCTACTTAAGTTTTAACTTTCGTAGATAGATTTGTAGATGTAGTGACAAACAGTGTTAACTGCCAATGGTTTTCCAAAGTGTTCCTGAGCCCATGTGGCAATGCCATTTGCGTAACGATGCTGCTTTTTAATGCAATGCCACGTGAGGGATCAAAGGTCACGGGCGTTCAATGTTGGTTTTCAGCCTTGTTGTTTACGTGCAGAGATTTCTCTTTACATTGAGAAATGACGTCCTTAAACTCCTGAACTATTTGCTCACGCGGTTGTTTATAAAATAATGAACCAGTGTTGGAGACATTAAATTCAAAATGAAATATATTCCCAAAAACATTTTGAGTTACTTTTTTGAAAAATCCATTTAAGGCGCCATTTTTGTGCCGTTCAGAGATGAAAGTGCGACCTACCTGGCGGGACTGGGCACAGTGGGCATGGAGATTTACGAACAAGTGTCCAAGCTTGATGCGGTGGTGGTTCCTGCAGCTGGACAGTACGGTCTACTGGCCGGCACGGCGGCAGCCATCAAGCATCTCAACTCACACGTTCTAGTCATAGTAAGTGGATGCGCTAAAAGGGACACTCCATAAACCTCTCTGAAAACGTGATGATTGATGATCAGCTTTGATTTTCCACCTCAAAATGGGGTCACCTTCCCCTCATTGCTTCCGATTGCAAAGACAAGCCGTCGCTCGCCTATTACATTTCCCCGGTGTGGATGTTTTTCATTGAGCCGGGCTTTTCTTAACAAGATAAATGTATTTGATGTTACTTACTTTTTTTTTTTTCTTGGTTCCATTATCTTCCCACTGCTAAAAGTCTGACAGCTTTAGGTCTGTTTACACTGGAGGGGAAAGGATGAGTCTCTTATTTTTCACCTCAAATATTTAATGCCGTCTTCTGGCTTTTCCAATTGCCTTACATTATCGTGCGTGGGGGCTGGTGGAGGTGCCCATGCATGGATGCTCTTCCTAATTTGCTGGGATCAAAGAATTTAAGATGCACGAATAAATCTTTGTGCAACATATTCTAGAGTACACTGCTCAGTGTCTGTGTGGGGGCTGTGCATATGAGGGCGGCCTGAAAGAATATTTTTGTATTCATAATGTTTATTTTATGTTTGTGTGGTCCCAAAAAAAAAATGCTGCAGTGCACATAATAATTCTGTGCGTGGACTCTCTCCAAACAGGGAATAGAACCTGAAGGTTTCCCTTTGCTGCTGCAATCTCTAAAGACAGATGGCCCCATCAAAGACATTCATTGCAACCCGAGTACCAAGCTGTACGGAGGTAAACATGCCATACTTAAAAGGCTTTAAGTCATGAATTAAATGCGGAGTTGAACTCTATCAGAGCAAGGTTGACTAAGAATTCATATTTGCTGTTTGTATGCTGGTGCTCTTGTAACGCAGCATATGTTGTTCTCCTGTCTGTTGTCAGATCTCATGGGGTGCGCACTCGGTATCAACACCTTCCAGCTGGCCAAGAAACTAGTAGATAAAGTCATCTCTGTCAGGTAGTCCACAGCAAACCGAAAGTTTGAAGTTTTGCCAAATGTTTCAGGAGAAGATGTATTAACATACGGTGCTGGATACCTTCGTTTTACTTACATCGTTCACACGAGTCATTCTGTAACACAGAAAATATAACTACTAGAAAAGATTTAGTGCAGACTTGGAAAGTGGCTGCAGTAGAGGCCTGACAAAGCATCTCTTAGGAGGAACTGGGAATTTGAAGATGGTCAGGGGTCCAGACTTCATTCAGCCATTTACTGTAAAGTATTTTCGCCGAAGAATTAAAAGCGGTACGGTTTAACTGTGACACTCTCAAAAGAAATTATGTAAACCCTTTGGAATCAACGGCATGTCTGCATAAATTGGTCCTACAATAGGATCTGATCGTCGTATAAAGCACAATACACAAACTATTTCCGTAAACAAATATCACTCACCCCTCTCCGGAGTAATGGTAGACCATTCAGTTTTACCAAACTGTCTCTTTTCGGCAATGTTCTTGGGATGTTCTGTGTGAGGTCAGGACTCTGCCTGAGCAACTCAAGAAGGCCTATTTTTATCTTGGATTTACTCCGTTATTGATTTACTTTTGTCCTTTTGAGTCGTTGTCCTATTTCATCACTCTTGTTCTGTTCAAGCTTCAAATGGCAGACAGAAATGTCTTGATGAACTTGGAGGTTCATTTTTCCTTGGGTGGTAGCAATGCGTCCAGGTCCTGGGTGAACAGCGCGGTCCCAAACCATACTGAGCAGTGTGTGATGAGATTTGGATCAGAATCAGAATGAGAATCAGAATCAGAATCAGATTTATTGGTCAAGTATTTAAAACACACAAGGAATTTACTTTCCCAGTATACATGTCCAGAGGACCATAAACAAAACAAGGACTAACAGAGGGAAATAGAACAAGAAGCCTGGCAGTTCGCTGTGAAGCGGCCCAATATCTTAGATGCGGAAAGAAAACCATAGGGAAGAGGTTCTGATTCTGATTCTGGACTGTGGTGATATTTATTTTTTGTAAAACCACTAACCGCCGAGTAATCTTTTTGCCTGAAAATTGTCAAACTTGTCAAAAACTAAATGGATGCACCATAAAAGTTTCACAATACAATCATGACAACTCAAATGAAACCTTTAAGCCTCTTCTGGGATGACAGTTATGGATCCATTCCATTTAAGAATTACTGAGTAGGTTCTCGCAACTTTGCGTTGATGTGTGCGTTTGTAAAAGAAAAAAAACTAATCTTAAAAAGTGGCTTTGTAAACTGTAAAAAGCTCGAATGTGTTATGGATCTGCCGAATTTCGGTTGTCTTGAATCTGAATTGCCATTAATGGGTCGATGTGTTCGTGCCTCACAGTGAGGAGGACTCTTTGGTGGCAATGTTGAGGTTTCAAGAGTTTGAGCGTTCCACCGTGGACACCGAGGGAGCCATGGGATTGGCTGCCATCTTGGCTGGACAACTGACAGAACTGAGAGGCAAAAGGTGCGTTTGTTTAGATTTGATCAGATGGGACCGCTTGCGTGTTTCTGCCAGTTGCTTCCCTTGATAATCGAGGAGGCATAGTGCTCATTTGCATGCAAACACGATCATATTTTAGCAATATGGTGTCGAGCTGCCACACATCCCCTGGAGCAGCTTCTCAAATGATCAGATCACTTCACCCGCCATAATTCTGTCACGCTGCATGATGAATTGTAAGCAACAAATTCCGTCTGACTCACAGCCCGCAAGGATTGGATTGTACTAACCTGCCGTTGTTTTGGAAGTCTGTGAACACAATTTGAGTGATTTGGTTATTTGGTTTGTGAAATTGTCCTCCAAGATGCATGTTAATATAGCAGAGTTTCTACTTGATTTGCTGACTCAGATGATGATATTGTACTGTATGAACAAAGCTATTAGGGTATTTATATTGTATAATACTGTAGCGGTTTTATTGATTGTGATTACAATCTCAATATATATACTGTATTTTTTTTTCCGTAATCGTCCAGCCCTAATCCTGACTCACTGCTGATTATGAAATACCGGGAGCTATTTTATATCCCTATGTTCACATTCACTCATTCTAGTGATGAAAAATGGATTTACCATTTATTGATCTTAGTCTGGGCGGCTCGGTAGTCCAGTGGTTAGCACGTCGACTTCACAGTGCAGAGGTACCGGGTTCGATTCCAGCTCCGGCCTCCCAGTTTGCATGTTCTCCCCGGGCCTGCGTGGGTTTTCTCCGGGTGCTCCGGTTTCCTCCCACATTCCAAAAACATGCATGGCAGGCGGATTGAACACTCTAAATTGTCCCTAGGTGTGAGTGTGAGCATGCATGGTTGTTTGTCTCTGTGTGCCCTGCGATTGGCTGGCAACCGGCTCAGGGTGTCCCCCGCCTACTGCCCGTAGACAGCTGGGATAGGCTCCAGCACCCCCCGCGACCCTAGTGAGGGTAAAGCGGTTCGGAAGATGAATGAATGATCTTAGTCTCATGTTCTCAAAGGAGAATTTTCATCTTTCAAAGTGAGCCCCAGCGCTTGTTATGAGAATGACTTGATCGTGACATGAAAAACGTCAACAAAATAGGAACAAATGTCGCTCCAAGTCAGTGTCCATGAATGGCTTGGTTAGCTTAAAACATAAAGGCAATTGGTCTGCTGTCATGGAGAACAAAAGGAAATCACAACGCATTCAGATTGGACGGGTTGAAATCGTGGCATTTGGACTTTTTAAAACGGTTACAAAATCGCTGGCTCCCCTTTTGCTTCTTTTTTTTTGTTTGCAATAAGCTTGTTTGATTGAATTTGATTGTTTTCACTGTATCTGATACAGACAGGAGAGTAGTATGCTGACCCTTGACTCCTGTCGTCTGGAGGTTGTTGCTAATGTCATTAACAGTTTAAGGGTCTCTCTCTACAGATCTGAAAGGGTTCCTGGTTTCCTCAACCACTGTGTTTTTCTTGGTCTGTCTGTTGTGGTGATTTTATGAAACAAGATTGAAATATTTGTGTGTAGGGTGGCAGTCGTGGTGAGCAGTGCTAACATGGAGCTGGATCTGGTGAGGCAGTGTGTGGACCGAGCCCTGGTGCTGGAAGATCGTGTCAGCAAGTTCTCAGTGCAGCTGGGAGAATGGCCGGGAGACATGGCCAAGCTGCTGGATGTGCTGTCCAGAGAGGACGTCAGGTGAGGCAACCGACACTTCCATCATTCACATCAGCGTACAGTACTTGGATAGAGTCAAATCATAGCAAAGGAATTTGAAAGAAGAATGAATTTTACTGTGGTAAACTGCGCACCCTTTAACAAATAACATTTGTTGTTGATGGTCAGTTTTAATTACGATGTAGGTTGCTGATTGTCAAACCTGAGGGCAAACAATAAATTGATGGAGGAATTCCGGTCAAAAACGATGGCTTCTTTTCAATAAAAACACATTTGATTCATGTGCGGTGTAAATGTGTAAATTGGTTTGTTGCATTCTATACATCCATCCATTTTCTGAACCGCTTTATCCTCACAAGGTGTTTCTTGGGATGTTCTTTTGATATCGTTGTCAATCGCATCGCCTCTCTTTGGCTAATTCTCATTGATACACTTTGGACAAATCTGAGCAAAGTTCCTCACGTGGCCTCTTTGCAAAATGTATTGCCCGACTATTTTATTTGTATTTGGATATGTAATACTTCATACACATAAAAGGTCCAAAAGCACACTCCACACACATTAAAGAATAACAACTGAATCACTCATAAGTGAGCACTTCGGCAGAGGAGCCAAGGAAAAATGCTGGTAGGTTGGTAACGGACGCCAGGGTACATGTTTTGGGGTATTATCAGTAAGATTTACTATTCAAAATTAGTGACGTCTTAAAGAACTCCACTAAAGGCAGAGCTGCCATCTGTTTTGCCTGGTGAGGTTAAGAGGGACCCAAGAGAGCAAAACTAGTCCGTAAAGTAACCATCCCAAGCAATTCATTTTGTTGTCTCCTTCCTTAGGTTGCTGGATGTCAGCCATCGGAGGTATAGTGACAGGTCGGATCTCTTTAGGGCAAAGGTAAGCAGTCAAATTGTTAGCTCAACCATCGCTTGTCAATATGCCGTTTGGTTTTTAATCAGTATGGAAGAAGCATTTCAAAGAAAAAAATAAAACATACCCCAAAATGGCCTGAAGGAACATTTTAAGTACCGTATTTTCTGCACTATAAGGCACTTCGGATTATAAGGCACACACACCTTCAATGATTGGCCTATTTCAAAACCGTTTACATATGTCGGGCGCACTCCATTATAAGGTGCATAGAATAGAAGCTACAATAATGGCTGTGGTTGCGCTATGCATCCACTAGGTAGAGTTGCACTAAAGGGAATAGAATACAATACAATAATACAATGAATATTTTTAATAAGGTGCAATTCATGGAGTATCCGCTAGGGGACACACTGTTTTGATCAGAGAAGAAGACAACAGCAGCCTCAGTCTGTCACTGAGACAGACCCAACACAGTAGACGCTGTCAAGGACAGGTGAAGGTGAATACTTTATTCTTTATGCATTTAATACCACTCTCCTTAGTTTGTAAGGTGTAGGCAGGGATTAAATTTAGATTGTATATGCGCATGTGTAAATGGTTTAAAAATTCCTTTCTTTATAAATCTCATTTAATCTTAAAGTACATTACTAGATGTATTACGATACACTATTTCAACACCAATTACTTGTTAAAGTTATGTACCTTTGTACAATTAACGGGATCAGTTGCAATGCATATATATGAATGATAAAAGTAAATTGTACATTTGTTTTAGGAAATCTAAGGTGCTTCATGAAATATTTTGTAAAAGATATGTTCATTAAATTTCAACATTTACTTAATGTTCCTGTGCTTCTTTAGACAAAAAAAAAAAGAAAAAAAGAAACACATATTATTTTGGTTATTTATAGCAGAGTATGGTATAATTTTAATGGTCCGGACCACTTGACATCTACCGAGGCCGTATGTGGCCCACAATATGAAATGAATTTGACACCCCTGATGTAGAGCAAAGCCATGCAGAACTGGTCACAAACACATATAAATACAAATGGCATTGTAAAACAGTAAATGACATACAAAAGTTATTAAGACAATTGATTCAACAAAAAGGCACACAAACCTTGCGGGCTCACATCCACAAGGAGCTAAATCTCCTTAGATGTCTTGCTTGTCTCCTTCTTCCTATGGTTAGTCAGTAGTTATCTATGCTTTTGGTATTGTCTATGTTTCATAATAGCTACGCAGAGCTCACAAAGTAGTTGTCTGTTTGTGTGTTGGCGAATGCAGTTAGGGCAGAACCCTTTTACGTTACAATTGGTTCCTGCTAATAATCACCACTAGTTGGCATAGGAACACTAACAGGGAAACATCTCAATGGGGAATACCTGTATAAAGAGATTGTAATACCATACATAAGGCGCATCAAATTATACTGCGCACTGTCTACTTTTGGGAAAATTTAATGCTTTTAGGTGCACCTTATAGTCCGGAAGATACTGGTATTGGTACCACAATATAATGACTTCTGGGGTGATTTATTGGAGACTGTAAACATCAACCACAACTTCCGCAAGCAGCATGACTCTATGCAGGATGCCACCTGGGGACTGCATGAACAGACATGACAAGATCAACCATCTGGTTTTCTGTGGAAATTAAATCAGGCACTGAAGCCAGCAATGGGGAGGAGGGGGGTGTTGGACAACAACATTTCGTATAATTTATCTCTTGGTTGCTCTGCTTTTAGGTTGTGCAGGTGAGATTTTGTTGTGCATGTGCCTCTTTGTTGCCATCTCAATCTGATCCCCTAAAGAGCGTGATCAACAGTCATGCTGTAACTTAAACTATGTCTATTAGCAATGGGTTCCTTCTTACACCCAATTTGATTTCAGATTTGCCTTCACGCATCAGCATTATCAGTCAGCTTCAGCAAGCAAAACATGTTCATTGAGATCGGCACACATTAATATATCGATGATGTGAATGGCACACTTGCATGCTGTTACATATTGCATTTTTGAATTATATTCATGGTTTGTATAATGGTGACATGATTGGTATTAAAAGATGAATTAAGACAGCCGGCTAAATCCCCACTGAAGGCCCAGGCACCAAATGCACCGCCCACCGCTGGAAATCCACTAGATAAACCTGTGAGCATTTTCTGGATTATTCACATACCAAAAATAACAAACCACAGCCTCCACCTCAGAATGGCACCAGATAATATGTATATCCATCCATCCATCCATCCATCGGTTTTGCACACAGTTGGCCTGGAGCCAACCTCAGCTGACAATGGGTGAAAGTTGTATTTGCACCAATGAACAATTAAGTCTTCAATTAACCTAAAATGCATGATTTTGGAATGGGGAGACAATCAACGTAATGTATTGGCCCGATTATAAGACAACCCCCTCTTTTTCAAGACTCAAGTTTGAAAAAAGATTTTTTGAACACCGAATTAATTTTTATACAGAAAATAATTACAGTACATCTGCAACAAATGATTATCACAATATATTTGAGAGAAAAAACATGTTATTTTGCCTCATTCAAATCTAAAGTGCAATCACATTCGTAAATGAATGGCTTCTGGTTTTTGAAATGTAAATTACATCATAACTTCTCCTCAGCTGCCAGTTAACCTGGCCGATCACTTTTCTCCAGATTGTCACTATGTTTCTCCATTTTCTGTTATCTCTTCTATTATTTTCTTCTCTATTCCTTCTTACTGCTATTTTTTATTTGTCTTCTTTGTGTTACCGCTATTTTTATTTTTATTCTTCGTGGCAGGGGTTCACTTTGGCCTGGGGAGTCAAGCTCAGCATTCGCTTCAATGATATCTGGCGCCATCTAGCGTCGTGAATGGGTATAATGTCTAGACCCCGAATATAAGACGGCGCCCACTTTTTTAGTCTTAATACAATGCAAAAAACACCGTCTTATATTCGGGCCAATACGGTACATGGAGGGGGGAAAAAAAACCCAAACAGACGTTAGCATGAGAGCTCCACCCAAGAAGGCCAACCCTCCTGGTGATTTTGTGCTTAACTGTGTGTGTCTATTAATAGACAGTCTATACTGTACAGTCGAATAGGTGTCCATTGTTGAAATGCATTGAGCTGGTACTGTCAAAATATCATTTCCTCAGAACGCATGGGATTAAGCGTGTGTTGTGTGACTTTACACACATTGGCCGTGTGTATGTGTGTTTTGTGCCAGGTGGAATGTGTGGTGGAAACAAGGGACAAGACACAAAGCACTCAGCTGCGGAAGACGCTGAGTGAGCGCTACCCGTCTCTGTGCTGGCTGGAGCGGTGATCGGCAGAAAATTCTGAAAACCATTCGTCGTAACAATGTTAAATCCGGGGATGAAACGACACATCTATAAAAAATCTGGGAGGACAGAGAACTCAAATCACATCCTGACAATGGATGTTATTCATATCTGTGTGTGTACAGAAAAGCAACACAATTATAGAGCAAATGATATTCATATAACATCTCCTGTATTATTTATTCCAAGCATTGAAGTAGTTAGTGAGGTTGGGTCAAGCTCGTGTAGTTTGCTCTCTCTAGGGAGCACGACTGATGCAGTGCTGGTGTAAGCTCCCCAACAGACACACATGGAAGCATTTCATGCCCAAAATTGGTTACGCTCGCACAATCTACTGGAATTCTATGGAAGAGCCGTTTGAAAATTCTGTCTTTGCAAAGTCATTATAAAAGATGGAGTTTATGATGCAGCACTTGGATTTCGTTAGATTGTGCAAATGCGACCAGTGAGTTTTTTTTTGTCTGTGTATATATGTAGTATATATGATGTTTATCATTAATATGAGTTTGATATATATTAAGATGCCTCATTTTGGAATTATTATTTTTGAACTGCTGTAAATATGTTTCAGTATTATTTATACTCCTGTCTTAGGTAGCATAGTCACTCCAAGCAAAAACATTCTCAAAAATATATAATAAAGGTATACTTGACCTGATCCTGTTAATGTCTTCATGAGGTACTATATATCGACAACTCTAGATGAGAACGGCTGATATTTTAAAAAAGTATTTCAGTTCCAATATGAATACACTACAGGAGAAATGCTAATACTACAGAAATAGAAATAATAGCTTCTACTGACCACCTCGAAAGAGTTTCTAAGAGTGCATCTCTACATGTTGGCTAGTTAGCAGTTGTACCAGCAAATCATTTACCTCTCTCAGTCTACTGTACAGATTTGCTTCTCAGAACATTTAAGTCACTGTTTTATTTTTCCACTGCACTGGTTTACAAGCTTTAGTAACACTATTTTTCTACGGGGCTAAATATTGTATGACGCCTCATATTCTGTTAGCCGGCGCAGAGATGCTAACTGTTGAGTGAAGTGCTATTACGAACTTTACGAAGACAATGTTTCAAGGTAAAAATCCCATTTGCGAAAATAAAATAAAAAGAAATAAATAAAAATAACAATAATGTTCAAATAATGTCTCTGTAAGCAGCAGCTAGCAAGCAAACCGAGATTGCCGCTTCAACTGTTCGGATTATGGTTCTTTGGCCACAAAATGAAGTTCATATGTGGTTATGTTATATTGCATTACTTGAATATTAGTTGAAGAAAGAAAAACATCTACGGCGAGAAACACAATTTGACTTCGTTTGTGGTAACTTTTATTTCAATTGTTTGCATTAAGAACAACAAGTGCAACGTTTGGAAGGAGAACACAGGAACGATGACATGATGATTTCTCCTGGAATGTAAACATCAGGAATGTATGACAATTTCTCTCCCGAAATAGCTTTAAATGACCATCTCTTTAGGAAAAAGATTAAAATCTACACAATAAGAGTTATCACAGCAATGTAAGATTCAAGTTAAAAATACCTCAGTGATTTATCTCACAGAATACTTCAATATTTTAAAGTTAGAAAAAAAAATCCTTGAAGAAGAAAAGGCACTAGTGTCATGTTCCGAGGATACAAAATGTTCGCAGCTGAGTTTTTGTTTTTTTTTGAGGACACATCAGTGCTGTTTGCGCCGCTCTGGGTTGTATCTGATGAGCAGGCCCAGTGAGGCAAAGCCGAACACAAAGGTCTGGAAGAACCACAAGCAGCTGGTGGGCATGATGATGCCTTTGTTGCTGAAAACACCACATGACACATGCAACGTTTCCAATTTCAGCACGTTTCCACTTTAGCCAACAGCATCTCCTAGTGGACAAGCTCCTCTTTCTTACCTGCAGACTTTCAAGGAGACCAGGGCCTCAACCAAATGGATCACGCAGGTCGCCCACCACCTGGAAAAGCATGTCAGATCTAATTCAGAATAACTGAATCTACAGTATTTCATTTATAAAAACGTTGTTTATAAAGATACCGATATCTAAGCAACCTTGCAGAATGCGGCATGGAAGCAATTAAACAGCTACAGTTTATTTGGGGTCATTGCGATGCCGCTTCAATGGTGGCAGATGGAAGCCGACTCGAATTGGACACGAGTGTGAACACACATCTGCACCTCTCCAAAAGTGGGTGTGCACACTTGTGCAACCATGTTGTTTCTTCTTACTTCTCCTCTGATCTGAAAGATTTCATTTTACCACGAGTTCAGTGTGTTCAAGGTGACAGTGGTACTTTTTAAAATAATTTTTTTTCTTGGTGTCCTAAATAAATAAATAGCCCACATATTTATCATCACTATCCATTGACGCGGAGGCGCGGTGTGAAAAAGCTACCCATCGAGGAGTCACGTGAGGACAATTTGCCAGCCAAGAGCAAGTCAAGTGCTGAAGCCAACCTGAAACCCGATTTCCCAGCAAACCTATTGTTGTGTTTATTGCCACACTCTGCCATCGTGTGAAAACAAAGTGTGCTAGTGGGCGCGGGGTGCTAACGACCTGGGAAGCATCCCTGATTAAACAATGTACAAACATGTGACATCGCCTTTTGAAGACCAAAAGAAGCATCACACATTTCTAATACCGCCAAATGGCCATATAAATGATTTGGCTGATGCATCGTCACCTGATGCTTGTTATTTAGCTCATGGTGCACAATGTAAGCTAAGCTCTTACCCTTTGTACAAGACGCTAGCATGGTTGTCAACAAGATATCGGCAGAAGGTACCAAAAGGGCCCAGGAGATGGTATGGTATGATTTCAGGCGCAAACACGATGCACTGCAACAGAAACAAGAGTTATTCGTTATTTAAAAAAAAAAAAACATCAAAATATAAAAACAGGCGCATAGCGGATTAGAAAGCCATGAAATCACTACGTGACTAATTAACTGCCAGATATGCGAACAAGCTAGTCTGCTCAACAGAACAGAAGTCATGTTCTTTTTTAACAAGTGGAAAAGCCACAAGAACATCTGACGGTCTTCCTGTCTTAACCCATCTCATGGTGAAGGCAAAGCAACACTGGCCGTGTTTGTTTGGTTTTTGCCACGCTAGAAGCAGGTTGAATGCATATGTGGAGCATGACCTAATCGACTGAATGTAGAGCAAAGTTCAAACCTTGTTTTTTCGAATGGACACTGAAATTTTACATTTGATGCACCTCGGGAGGCCAAAGCAGCTCATTCAGGCCATTTTGGACATGCACGTTTTTGTAGCAAAATGTGTATATAAATAGTCTTATTGAAAATCATTTTGATGAGCAATTTAACAGTTTTGGGGGGTGGGGGTGGATTGTGATTTGCAGTTGTGAGAAATAAAGTGCAAATACTTCTCGACTATACTTAAGTAGATTTTTCAAGTACGCGAACTACACTTGTGTTTTTCTGATGATTTTCATTTTCCTCCCTACTTCTTCGAACGGATGTTTACTTTCTACTCCTTGATTAAAACAGACTTCTTACCTTTTTTTTCCTCGAACTTCCATGAATGACGACACAACATAAATAGGGAGAGGTTAAGACTTGATTGATTTAAGATCACGAGGTCTTATGAGGCGGCAAAACAGGGACCACAGCAAAAGAGTGCAACATGAGCCGGTGAGTTTTTACCGCAATGGCAACAGATTCGGAGAAGAAAGGTTTTCTCCATTCATTGCCTCATTTAATATAATTGTTGATGTTGGCGATGAAATTATTCGTGCTGAAGGTGTTGTCTTGTGCCAGCCTAAAACCCACAAGCTTCTGTTGTTAAATTATTATTCATCTAATTGCCCTCCAAAAAAAAAAAAAAAACAGACAGGAAAGGTGTATTTTTACAGTTAGTCGCTAATTTTGCAATATTTTGTTTTTTTACAACACAAAGCTATGGGAACACATTTTGATGGCATTAGCTTTTTTTTTGTTAAACTATATTACTGGGAATTAACAGCTTCTTTTAATGATAAACAGATTTGTGTCTCGAAACAGATTTTTCATTTGATTCGATTTTTGAGATACATTCTCTTTTTGTTGTACAGCACTTTATATGCAGCGATGCCTGTTTAAAAGTGCTCTATAAATACAATATACCGTTGAGCAGTTGAGTTTTGATGTTTTTAAGATTGACCTACAAAAGCTTGCACCACACATATTTTGCCATGAGCTGGAATTCAGAACATTTCAAAATAACTGATTCCATCTGTTGCTGAACCGGACCTACCTACAGTAATACTACTAAATCCAAGGCATCTCCAAAAAAATTGACAACCTTTTCAAGATAATTGCTTTTAAAATGATATCCAATTTATTAAGACCTTATTTATTTGAGAAAACCGTGGGCAAATTCGAAATTAGCACAAAACAAGTAAGTATTAAGAAAAATTTACTTGCATCTGTGATAAACACATTTAGTGAAAATAATGTTGACCTGTGTTATCAATATGAGCACTATGTAATAAAAAGACAACTATTATCTGTGGGCAGTTTTTTGTATGCAATTATAAAAACCGCTATTGACAGTAAAAAAATAATTATATATACTATATTTTTAACTTTTGCAACGTACGCACACTTCCAAGCCAGTTGCCTCCTTTACTTGGACTTCAGTTCCAGAGTTTGTCAGTACGTTCACGTTTAGCCCACCAATCTTTTGAGGCATCTGCACTTCTACTCAAGTACGACTTTTTCCAACAGTGACTAAGCATATGGAATATTTATAATCATCTATAATTCAAAATTGAGCTGGTGGACCTCATGTTCCGTCCCAACGTGTGTCAAATGTGCCAGGTGTGCTGCTGCATTCAAAATACAAAAGGTCCATTGGAAGTTTGGGCCCCTGTTGGCCACATCTCGTCTAAATTCCAACACGCAACTAAAAATCAAGTTTTTTCACGCTAATAATTACGAATGAATTAAGGACAGTGAGTTGTTAGAGTATTTAAATCACATATGAACTAATTTTATCGTCAGTAGATTCAATGCAACCACATACTTAAACGTGAAAAAGCGCAACAAAGGGACAAAATGTGTACCGGGTGGTATTATAAGACATTTGAGCATTCCTGTCATATTTTAAACGAACCAACACTGAATGTATATAAAGTTTTGAAGGAAGTTTATCCGTAAACGAAAGGCTCCCGGTTGACTTGTAAGCCGCAGGAAACCGAGACGTGTTCACTTGCAGTTTGAACCTTGCGCAAAACTCGAAATCGGTTTTCTTTCGGACGCCACAGTGAAATCGATAAGATAAAACACACTAACGATCACCAAACAATGACAATGGCCTCGGAAGCCACTCTTATGAATCCGTCACAAAATAAGAAACGGTACATGAGCACGAGAGAAATATGTATAAATTACAGAAAACCCTACATTGGTGTCATTCGCTTTAAATGTGAGTTGTGGTATCTGGGTACATTTAACGCACACAAGCAAGTCAACGTGAAGTTCGCAAAGACAGCAAACATCACATTTACTTCAAATTAGAGTCTATTTAATTAGTTTTACTTACAGCAAAATACCCCACGCCGAAAATAATGGAGACAATCCAAAAGAGGCTGGTTCTTTTAAAATAATCACTTCCATCACTTTTAGCCATTGCTGCTGCTGCTGCTGCTAATGCTGCTGTTGCTGTTGCAACCGTCAAATATGTTCGTGTAACACCGTCGGTCGGCACTGCAACGGCCAACCTGCATGCAGTGTATTTTCATATTAGGGACGCACTTATAATTTACGAAGCATACACGTACGGTGAGATATACGATTTGAACTGTAAGATTGATCAAGTCAACTTTTTATTGAAACCTTGTTTTTATTAATTACAATGTTTTCAATGTATTTACAGTATTTTTGTCGAGCAGGAACACACCCGTTGAAATAGCGCCCCTTGATGGTTGTGAAAATATCGCCTGCACTGACACAAAGGGTTATGTCTTAAACCGTTACGGTGACATGCGACGTTGAGTGATTATGAACATCACAAACTATACTTTAATTAATTGTTTACTTTAAAAACTGTGTTGAGATGAGATTTGCTACGAACCACGCCATGCCAAAACTGTGTCGCACATTTACATTCCCAAAAGCAAATGCGACAATATAAAGACATTCCCATACGAAAACAAACGATTTCTCGCAATCCAGTCCAATAATGTTTTCTGTATCATGTAGCAATACTTGTGGCTGTTTAATTTTGCTCTACCCGCTGTTATCCCGTTGAGTGATGCAAGGGTGGAACAGGATGTTAAGATAAGGCTGTCCGATATCTAAACACACTGTTGATTTGCGGCTTCACATCAAAGTTACTTTTCACAAATCGGGGTTTCTTATATATAAAACCCAACTTCTGTTGGGTTTTATGTTTATGTTGGGTTTTATTTGGGTTGTATGTTTTAGTACGTAAATAAATTGATTATAATATATGCTGAATTAGTGGGACATTAGCAGCTCTTGAGATTATGGATAAAAACCTTTGGCTGAATTAATAATGGTGATATTTCTTGTTACATTGATGCAAATGTGACCAATCAAATGGAATGGAAAATAGAACTTTGCAAAAAGTATGGGAATGTTGAAATATATTTTACACAACCCCTAAAATGTTTGAGTGAGTCATACATCCATCACATTTGTTAAATGCTCAGACGGTGTAACCAGCGTCACGTTATATTGAATCACTTGATCACTGTATGTAAACTTGGCCGTAGCACTTCTTTATTCTATAAGACTCTTTCCCATGCTTATTTAAAGACAAGAATGAAAAATCTGAAAATCATGACCATAGCTGTCATCTTCCTAAAATAATGTTTTTAGAAAATGAAAATCAAATAAAACTAAAAAAAAGATCAATAAAAGCTCCCCCTTTTTTTCATTAAAAAATAAACAACTGGACAACAGAAATTTTTAATCTAAAATGGCTTTACGCACCCCTCAATGTATTCGTGATGTCACTTGACAAAAAAAACAAAACATTCTTTACTTTTTGTCGAGCACATCTTTTTATATTATTTATTCATTAATTTTTTTTTAAAGTTTGACCGAATAAAAGCATGTGCAAAACGAATTTTACCACGTGTTGTAATTTATAACGATGAAATTCCAGGAAATAAAATCCACCCGAGCCCAACCCTTAATTCATAAATATAATTATGGATATTATTATATTTCATGTTATATTTTTGTATTATTATCATTATTACTATGGAACCATGGTGTGCTAGATTTTTTAAAAAAAATAGGGTCAATCAGCACCTCAAAAAAATCAAGAAAAGTTTACTTTCATCTCTCATTATTAAAAATATCAAAATGTTTTGAACGGTGTAATATTATTCCAGCGGTACGATTGCATGATGTGTTCAATTGGGGATCTTGGCCATTTTAGCAGAGGGCGCCGCCCCACAAAAACATTTTTGTCAAAAAAAACAAAACAAAACAATCCTTGGGCCATTATTTCAGGAAGGTGATAATATCCTCATATTATGTTATGAAATCGCAGTGAGGTTTGAAGTGTTTTGTGGAGACTCTGAACAAAATGTGGCTCTGATCTCTGATAGGATTTGGCTGGACTCTTGTCGTGAGTTAGTGGGACTTCGAGGAGCCATCTCCCCTTGGAGACATTGATTCCAGTGGTTACTCAGATAAAGATTCAAGATTGTATTCGTTTGTTTAGGTAGCGTGGGTCACCTTCACACTGCACTGTTTTCTAATACATGTCCAAATACAACTTTGACCTTTAGCATTGTGTGGCTTTTCACTGCGTTCTTTCTCATGGGCTTCTTCATGCTTCTGGCTACACAATGTTGACAACATACACATGAAACATCAAATCTGAAACATGACAATAATCACTTTCTGGAAGCTTAGTGCATTCAGGTAAGTTAGCGACAATGCGGGTTAAAGGTCAATGAATTTGCACACAACCCGGCCAAAGCCTGGACATGTTAAAGCGCTTGACAAGCTTGCCGCCCAATTGGATGAGGGTCTTCGCTGTAATGACACTGCACGGAGGGCCAGGTAAGCATCCAGTTAATCAATGAACAATGAGCCACCTTTGTCTATGCTCTTGTGATAGCAGCCTTCTGCTTTGCATATGAAAAGAAAAGAGTAGTCATTGATGGGCTTCAGATCACAATGTGATTTTATGTTTTTTTCCACCCGAAACTATCATTGCTGATTAACGTGCAGCGGGTTGCAAATCTTCCGACATGTGTTTGTGTTTAAAATTTGTCACATGACTGTCAGGAGCCATATTGGGAATTAGGGGACGGCTTTTTGATACACGCAAGCATGTATATACTAGCTATTTCATGTTTGCAAAACTAAGAAGGAACTGTTGCCAAATGCTTGATGTGGTATTGACATGCCGAGCATGGATGACAACCCCTGAAGCCTACTCATGTATGATAGAATAAACTCGAGTGGTAAATGTTTACCATTGCTACTCCTGAAAATGATCGCAATCGTAACCACGATACTACTCAAAACAGTAGTAAGAAATAATATAGCTTTGAGTAAAGCAATAATATGTGAATGAATGAATAAAGGCATGAATGAATGTGGCAAATTAGAAACAGTACAAAGTAACATATGTCAAAGTGGAAATGTGAACAGGTTTTTGAATTGTTTTAAAAAAAATTTAACTTAAAATCGTTTTATTGTGAATAAAAATGTTTTATTTTTGCGTTGTTAGGCCATCTGAAAACCGTTCACGTAATTTTCTTTGATAACCTGTACATTACCTTTACTCTACTTAACCTATACTGTCCTTTAACTTATACCCAAATACGGTTTGCCCAACATTAAGAATGTGAGCAGAAAGGTTTACAGACGAGAAATGAAACACTGATCAGCTATTAGTAATAATTCCACAAATTAGGGAGCATTTTGAGTGAAATGCAGAAGTGCTTTGCAGTACTTCTATTGCCACCTTATTTTCTGATATATGCAGGACATCCAAAACACAGTCATGGCAAAAAAAGCCAACAGCTGCAATGAGTACTTGATGTTAAGTGGTATCGATGAGTCTATCCGTCAATTTCTTTTATGTCACATTTGCTATTGACCTTGAAAACACTTTGATAAAGATGGCGTGATAATGAGGGATGGTTTTTTTGAGGGGGGGGAGAGGGGGGCACACTTCTTCTGCTGACCAACTCTCCCCAAAGAATAAACCCCACCCCAACATTGTGTCGCTGCTTTACCAAGTCCTCAGGTGATCAATATATAAGGTATCCTGACATAAGCAGTGGACACACAGTGAAGGAACACGCAACCACACTGACCTCTGTCACATCAGACGTCGTTTAGAAATCCATTTGTGTTCAGACCGTCATCCATTTAAGTGCTGCCATGTGGAAGGACTCCAGCAATGGTAAGAGCAAAGACAATACATTGTGCTTTTTTTTTGGGGGGGGGGAGATTTGTCTTTTCTTGCATCCCAAAGTACAGAAAAACATGTTTATGTGCACATGGTGTGGATCTCAAGTCTTGACCAGCGAGTTTAGTATTACGGCAGTGCTGGAGAGGATGTTCAATTAGGATGGGGGGGGGGAAGATTTTTATATGTGGGTGTCTAAAAACCCTTTGCAACCTTCACTTTTCTTGTGCATTATAAAACTGCAAGCATTCAGTTCTTTCCGCTGACATTTCAATGATTTGCCATATTTTACAGTAGATCTGTTTTTTTCATGGCTTCACAGTGCACATTAAAAAAAAAAAGTTCTAACTTAGCAGTGGTCCATAAATGTCGGACAAATGAAGTTTTGATTTGGAGCTTCTCTGATGCCATTTCCTCCCCCCCTCTACTCAGATGATGCCAGACCCACGGCCTCCAGCAGCGCCTCGTCTCGCAGCGCCAGCCGCAGGAAGAGGACCAGCTTCTCCAAAGAGCACGTGGAGCTCCTGCGGGTGACTTTCGAGACCGACCCATACCCCGGCATCAGCCTCAGAGAGAGCTTGTCTCAGACAACAGGCCTTCCAGAGTCCCGCATCCAGGTAGGGCACAAGCTTTCATTGTGTTTGGCATCAAATAAATTTGTTCAGAATTTACCAAGCAGTGTAGTCGATGCAGTTCAGAGTCTCTGGGTTTACAAGTTAGCTTAAGTTAAAAATGCGATTACTCGCCTGGCAGCATTGCCATTACACGCTTGCCTAAATGATGAAAAATAAAGTAGCATATTACTGTACAGTATTACTGTGACAACCAGCGACCCCGTAAAAACTGGTCAGATGACGTCGAGCAACCACACATGTTGTAATGTATACTCTTATTATTGGAAGGTCTGTTTCCAAAAGGCATTGAATTGATACCGCTATCACTTCATTTGTTTCAAGAAAAGATGACACAAGCACTTTTTTTTTTATCTGGATTTTGTTTGAGGTTCCACACGGCACAGCGACTCGGACAGCTGAGAGTCCCTTGATCTGAACCCTGCCCGTTTCCAGAAAATGATTAACAGAGCAAGAATGACTTTGTTGATCTGTTGCTTTTTCAGATGCAAACTCTGTTTTTTTTTTTTCTGTTCCTCTCCTCCCAGGTGTGGTTTCAGAACAGGAGAGCTCGAACGCTGAAGTGCAAAGGGGTCAAGAAAGGCCTGTGGCAGACTGACAGTCCAATTCAAAATGCTCAAGCTCCACATCAGAGTGGGCAAGTCTCTCTGGGGCGAGAGGGCCCCCCGCCGTGCTACCCCACACGGGTGAAAGAAGAGATGGAGGAGTCCTGTTTTTATGGACAGTGTCCTCCAATGTACCCCACTATTGAGGAGCATCAACACTATGGCTCTATGTACGGTCTTCATCAGAGCACACCGCTGGGCAACGGCTCGAGCCCGCACCTGAGAGGCTACTGGTCTCAAACAGGCACCCTGACGGACGCCATGACCCCATTGTGGTCTCCTGCGGAGGGCCGCAGCTGCAGCTCAAGCGCCCTCGCCTTCATGCGCCCGGAGAAACAGAACTACACGGCCCGCGCCGGCTCTCACTCCACCAGCCCCGACACACCCGACTCGGGATACTGGGATGCCAGCCTCGACAAAAGCCCCCCAGCAGAGAGTCACTACTCACAGCTGGATGGTTCATGGAGTGTTCTGGAAGGTTGCAGGGGGTCTGGATTTCCATCAGTGGTGCAGCATGCCCCCTTGCCTGAGTTGTCCCTCCAGGAGATCCTGGGGGAGCTGGATGAGGACTGGCTGGGCGGGGAAGGATTGGACAGCCACGGTATTCATGAGAAAATGGCTCTGTGCTGAGGACTCTCTCAGCGGACATTTGAAAAGAATCAAAACTCATATATAGTCTTTGGTTTTCTTCTGTTTTGTGTTGCTTCTGAGGTGTGTGCATGGTAAAAAAAAAAAGCCAAAGTGTTACCAATGGGATCAGTATTATCCAAAGCCTTTTTCACGTTGCATGTTATCACTGTTGTATTTATTGATTGAGCCTCTATTTATTACCTGTATTTATGTTTTTCTGCACTTTTATATAAATAAATCATTTTAAATAAAGAGCAACACGTTTTTTGTATGAATGTATTTATTGATATACTGTACAATGCATCCATTTTCCAATCCGCTTTATCCTCACAAGGGTCGCGGGGGGTGCTGGAGCCTATCCCAGCCGTCTTCGGGCAGTAGGCGGGGGACAGCCTGAACTGGTTGCCAGCCAATCGCAGGGTACACAGATGAACAACCATCCTTGCTCACACTCACACCGAGGGACAATTTAGAGTGTTCCATTAACCTGCCATGCATGCTTTTGGAATGTGGGAGGAAACCGGAGTACCCGGAGAAAACCCACGAAGGCATGGGGAGAACATCCAAACTCCACACAGGAAGGCCGGAGCCGGAATCGAACCCTGCATCTCAGCACTGTGAGGCGGACGCGCTAACCTGTCGACCACCGTTCCACCTGTACAATAGATTTGGGAAGCTTAATGCTGACCCAAGGAGAATTAATAACACATCATACACCGGGTAGGCTATTTTCATACCACAATGAAAGTTTACAAATAACCACTAGATGGTGCTTGTGAATAAAACACAATGCTGTTGTCGTCCTCCTGTGGGTCTATGCTGTTTCGTCCTCCCGAAGCCCCCCCCCCCCTTCAAACGATGACGATGAAGTGTTGGCAGGTTTACTTTAAAAGTACCGTATTCCGAGACAATTACTAGTTACCTGTTAAAAAATGTAGTTCGTGACGTAATCCAAGTCCCATAATAAGTAATGTAAGTTGAATACTTGCACTTACTTTTAGATGACTCCAACACCAAATATGTTGAAAACATTCAAAAAGACAAAACTATCCGCATTACAGTATAAATATTTGTAGAAATTTGTCCAGTCTTTTCTGTCTTAGATGGATAGATAGATAGATAGATAGATAGATAGATAGATAGATAGATAGATAGATAGATAGATAGATAGATAGATAGATAGATAGATAGATAGATAGATAGATAGATAGATAGGCGAGGTGGATACTTTTATCCATTTTTTTTCTCTGCGTGGTAAAAAGCCTTTTTCTTCACGATATGGATACCTGAAAATAGCATAGTTATTAGATCATTACAGAGCACTGGCAGATGTAAGCATTAGTTTAAATTAGCTGATTAGATTAGCGCAAGATAGCATTTTTCTTGCTTCAGCCGCAGTGCGTATGTTTCGAGGTGGGGGTCATTTTGTAATTGAATGGAAAGTGCAACTCGCAGCTTCTCAGTACTCCATTCTATTTCTTTCTTTGCCTGCAGGCCAGGCCGTGCAGGTTTGTTTGGTTGACACATTCCATATTTTTTTCAAACCTTTAAAGGAAGAAGCCCAGGGTATGAGGATGTGAAGCTTTAGACTTGAAAGTATTTCCAGCCAAAATTGGAATGTGCTGTGCTCAATGTTGGCCTCCTGCCTTCATCCACAAGATGATGGGAAGGGAGTTGTCCTTTTGTTCGCCTCGGGTGGTGGTTTCTTGAGTGAGAAAAGGCCTCACAATGGGAGCATGACTCCTCAATGTGCTCTTCACTAAAGATAGCTCAACACAGGAAATAGTGCAGACTGTCTGATGGATGCTGGACAGGTGTTCTCCTTCTCCACTGGTCAACAACCAGCTGTCCTGAGTAGTTTTAGTCCATTATTTTTCATTGACTATGAAAAGTACACTTGTATGACAATTAAAATGTGTTTATGTTTTTTTAAAAAAACATGTTTTAACATCTGGACTAAGTGCCCAAGAATGGGCAGTGTTTGACTTTTGTCACGAGTCATAATTCTCTATCTCTCTTCCTTAAAATTTGAGAGACTGTTCACCTTATATCACTAAAGCCTGACCGCTATTGATTTTAATTGACAACTGACAGAAGATGGCAGAGACAGCTGAAGTCAAAGTTCAAAGTGTAACATGCTCCCATCCTGACCAGCCAGTTTGCAAGTACTCCTCCAGTTGACCACATTTTCAGATCTGTGTCATCAAAGCAAGAATCTCCTGCTTGAGTGAGCTACTATCCCTTCAGTGAAGCACTGGGTGTGAAATAAACCAATCGATCAATCAAGCTGATACTGTATTCGTTCCATGGGGGACAACACAAAAGTGTGAAAAATTATGAGTTTTATTTCAGTTAGAATTAAACACCGCTATCCTGTTTCCGCTTAAAGTGTTTCGAAAATAGCAGCAGGGTGATTGTTATAAAGCAAATTGAAATTTAAAGGCATACACCAAACCCTTTCAAGATGTTTGTCTTCAGCATGCGTAGAATGGATTGTTTAGAATTTTGTGAAAATGAATGTGTACATAGTTAAAGTCAATGTTCTTCCATGGAGTACTTAATGAAATCGACAATTTCTGGAATTAACTTTTTTAATTACTGCATAGACACAAGACACACAAGGACATGATAATAATAAAAATAATAATACCGTAATAATAGTAAATCACATTTACATAACCCTTTTTCAAAACACTGAACAATACGTTACACAGCAAACAGATAAGAATAGTAGATAAGAATAATAGAGTTGCAGAGAGCATGCAGGAAATGGGGGTGGGGGTATCACATAACTCTGGTATTCTAGAACAAACCACTGTTACTTTCAGTGTTCAACATTCTTCAAACACAAATTCACACACATTAACACGACTATTTGGTCTTTGTCAAGCATTTCAATTAAAATTTTTGAACTTGTCACGGCATCGATGGACAATCATGGCACATACTCACATACAGTCAGGATGTATTAACACCATATATTAACCATTTCTAAGGGAATCACAATTCTCGTTTGCATCAAACTACAATGCACACCATACACGCACATATTTTATTGAAGGGAAACTAAGGTCACCGAGACATATGAGTGATGGTCCTCAGCTGTTTGCAGTACCAGGCGATGAAGGTTAGGATCACTAAAAATAAAGCCTGTAATTTCACCAAACCCTCCCAGGGAGTTGACACTGGCCGCGTGCTCTAATTTAGGAGCTCATCTGGGCTCTTTGTGATTGCACTGCTCCACTCTCGCTTATCTACTGCCTGTGTCCAGACGGTGATTAATGTTGCTCACAGACAGGGAGGAAGTGCATGTCAACGTGCATGTCCCCACATATGTTATTTATAGGCTAAAGCATGGACTTGACAGCAATACCTGAAACTGAATAGGGAGTAGTGAGCGGAAACACTCTTGTTTGCCTTTCTTCAAATAGAACACTAAACCCCTTGCAGAGCAGACAGCTCATATAAACGGATGTCATGCGTCACTGTCCAAGAGCTTTATTTTGTTTAATCGCCTATATTCTAATGTGGATAAAATCGACGCGAAGAGTAATGGCATGCCATTGTACATCTAAAAGTATGCCTATATCACGTGCATGTTTTGACTGTCATCTGTAAATGTTTCCAATTTGCGGGGGAATAAAACTCCCAAAAAGCCGCAGCCTCATCCAAAACTAGTTGATATTTAAATGTCATTCATATGAGAAATGAAAAGGCCATACGTTGTACGAACCACCTGCTCCGCATCAATACTCAACATTGTAGCTGTCAACTCGTGGCAGTAGTAGCATAAAGAAAATATCTGTGAAAAATCGACTGGAATAGAATGTATGCACACATGACTTATAGAACTGCCTAAATGTTAGTGTCGTGGTATAGTGTCAAACAAAACATTTACTGTGGAATGTTTAAGGTAAAAAAAAAACCCTGTTTTGTTCTGATTTTGAAAGGTATTTTTCCTCATAGGAAATATATATATATCCTTCCATTTTCTGCTTTATCCTCATAAGGGTCACGGGGCATGTTAGAGCCTGTCCCAGCTGTCTTTGGGCAGTAGACGGGGTGCACCCTGAACTGGTTGCCAGCCAATCGCAGGGCACACAGAGATGAACAACTATCCGCTCTCACAATCACACCGAGGGACAATTTAGAGATTTCCATTAACCTGCCATGCATGCTTTTGGAATGTGGGAGGAAACCGGAGTACCCGGAGAAAACCTACGCAGGCACGGGGAGAACATGCAAACTCCACACAGAAAGGCCTTAGAGCAGCGCCAGTGTACACCAGCTTGGTAACACCTGTACAAAAATCTATGTATTTTACAATATTTTAACTTACTTTAAATTGGGCCACTTTTAGAAGTCATCAAAAAAGAAAAAAGAAACATTCAGCGGCTGTACTAGCGAATGAAAACCACTCATTGGCAAGATGACTGGATGGAATTTGCCCCCTAAAAGTACAGCTGATGAGATGACGATTCACCTTCACCAAAATGATGGAAAAGCAAGAGCTGTGAAAAAAAGGACCTGTTCATGATCCTAAACATAAAAGCTCATCCGGGGAGGTGATTCACAGAATAAAATAATTGGCCTCCCTGTTCCAATGCTTTTAAAGGTGAGTGTAGTCTCCATCAGTGGTACCCAACCACTGGGCTGCGGACCGGTACCATCCTATGGGACATTTGGTACCAGGCCACATAGAGAGACAGGGGAAAAAAATCGCACTTTAGAGTCCGACAGAAGTTTTATTTTCAAAATCAGTTGCATTCACCTGCACCTCCGCCAGCATGTCGGTCACCAGACATGGTTGTAAGAAAATAAGCCAACAAACTAGCAAAAATGAATAAAAACGCTCTGGAGAGCTTCTTCGGAAAGTGGAAACATCAACAAGTGACCCAAGTGATTCTATGCCCGCTCTGCATAATATGAAATCTTCAAAGCTGTCAAAAAACAACAACATCAACAAGATAAAAACAATTGATACCTTGCTTCTATTTCTAACCTCCTACATTTGTCAAGCAAATTTGTCTTGAATGACAGTGACCAAAACAAAATGATGCAGTAGACTGGACAGACCTGTAAGTAACACACTTAAGGTGCCCATAGTCTCCCATTACCCAAGATGAGACCGGTTCATCAAGATGAATTACAATAGCTAAATTCCCCCATAACAGTGCGCTGTATTCTTCATCATTTGTTTTAATCTATTTCACTAGGATGGGGTCCGCTGCTGTATGTTGTGTGTGTTTTGCGGTGTCCACTCGGTGACAATGGTGGTAAATTCAGTTGTTTTTCTAGAATGTTAACGGTATTAGTGTTACAATTGCACATCCTTCTTATTCATAAAACACTATTGATTACTTTAGCCAAAGGGAATAATACCATTGCGGTCATAAAGCAGTAATGGATTTATTGGTCCATCTATCCTCATAAATCCCAGAACACTGACTTGAAGTGGACGTGGTTTGATGTGTCAAACCCAGCACAGAAAGAACTGTGTCTCTAATGAAACACCTTCAGCTGGAGTACATGTATGAGGTAATTGTTCATGTTTGGTCACATGACCTCCTGCAGCAGCTGTCAAATACAATGATAGCAGGAGAATCCTTGTCCCCGCCCCCTGCAGCTGATAGGATTGCTAGCAGCAGTCTAGGGACTGTTAACCAGGATGCCATCCATACATGCACACATTCAATCTTATAGTTGGAACAAGGATATACAGTGTTGATCATTCACCCATCCAACCATATTCCTCGATTTACTGGTGATCTGAATTTCAATTTAATATGGACAGTTGGTGGGGTACACAACTCGGAATCACTAATATGCTCTTTTTCAGAAAAAGTTCAGGTGTACTGATGGTTTGAAAAATGCAGATTCCTACAAGCTTGCCGCCCTGCGTTCCACAAGTATTGTTTTTTGAGCTCACATACGTCTTTTTTTTAAACTTTTTGAAGAATTTCCCAAAAAAAACCCCATTCTGCAGTGTTTCTGTGTCGACGGAGAAAACTGACCTCTTTGAATTGTGCTGCATTATTTCATTTATTTAATAATAGAACATTTATCTTTTTTTCCTTTTTAATAAGATGAATAAAAACTAAACTGTACATGTGGACAGTGGTCTTAGGCTAAATATGTATCTCTAGAAATGCACATCTACACATCCATTTTCTGTACGACATGTCCCATTCGGGGTTGCCTATCCCAGATGACATCAGGCCAAATGCAGGCCACACTCCTTTAACCCCACTATTCATGGGTTATAGGGACTGGGCCAGCCATCAATTAGCGAAAATCCATGTATCATTGACATCCACTGAAATGTGTTGGTATTTCTTTCTTTCTTTCTTTCTTTCTTTATTTGAACCCCCACCAAATTCTTGAAAAAAACCCCCACTGATAAACCTTCAATATGCATTCCCCACAAAGAATAAATAAACAAATAAAGACACTTGAACCCCTCCCAAAAAACAAGAAAAGAAAGAAAAATATTTTTAAAATATTGAAAAAAAAATTCAAAATATGTGAATGCGCGGGAGCCAAACCATGAGTATGTGGGCTCCACTGCACGACAAATTGCTCCCATTTTGGTTCTTATTATGGAGATATTCTAGCAGGAAACAAGGCCATGGCTCACCGCAAAATCCTGAAAGATCTTCAACAATTTTGCCTGATTGCGTTAAACAGAATCTTTGAATCAGCATTTTTTCCCCCAAATTAAATATAGTTTATATCAAAAGTATACAGAACTGCGTTGCATATATTTATTCACTGATGGATTTGTTTTGCCGTGTTTAATAAACTCTTAAAGTGACCCAAGCCGTTTTCTTGAGGGCGGTTCACGGAGAAAAAAGTAAACAGAAATACAGTGATTCCTCACTATTTCGCAGTTTATTTATTGCAGATTCGGTGCATCGCGGATTTTTTCAAACATATTCATATATTTTTTTTTCCATGTACATGGAGTACAGTACTGTATATGTTGCTCTATGTTACTCGCTGTTGTTTTGCAGCTTCTCCCGTACTGTTTGCGGACTTTAAAATTATTATTATTTTTTTTACCTGTATATGTTTATTGGTCGCTACTTCGCGGATTTTCGTTTATCGCGGGTGGTTTTGGTCCCCAATAATCGCGATAAACGAGGGAGTACTGTACTGTATAGCTGTGAAATACAGCAACATGGTCTGGTTGCCCGTTATCAATTTTGCATTTTTTATCTGAGCCTAACCTCGGAATGTTATAAATGTTGTTTCTGCTAACCGCCGGCCCCCTTCAGTTTATGTGCAGAATCATCTTAAATACGGCAATTACTTTTTTGTTTATCGATTGCCAATTGAAAATGGAAAGAACAATTGATACACTGATCAGTAAACCGGCATAATGATTAATACAATAACAATCGCTTAGTTGGTTAAAAAAAAAAATCGGCGCGTGTGTACAGTACTTTACGCGATGTACTTTCTATACAGTGCCTTGGTTCCAAATGTAAGCTCCGCCTCTCCACCAAGCGCACTCACACACCTTGTTCTGGCCGCAGCTGCTCCACAGAGCGTCCGGCAAAGCGAGTCACGCCGGGAAGCGCACACAACTGATCGCCTTGAGATGTGATCCAACACGCTGAAAAAAGCTCCGATGAAAAGGTCACATGTTGGATTAGAAAACCTTGCTTTAAACCTCATAGTGTGGCCACACCGAAGATAGTGACAGAAAAGTGCTTTTTCGCCACATGTGGGAGCAGTGTAACCGGTGGAGGTGAGGTAAGGGAGGAACATGCAGTTGTGTAGCCTCTCGGTACGCCTCGCAGCCAGGCACCGAGGCTGGTGATGCCCGCTGCCGTGCGGGGATCACCGGCGGTCGGTAGCAGCAGCAACAGCGGGAAGAGAAAGCGCAAGAGGGCGGCAAACCAGGGCGGTCGAGGACAATGATGATGGTGATGATGATGAGTTTAAGATCGAGATCATGGCAAACGGAAACGGTACTATAATGTTAAAATGTGTCGTGGTCGGAGACGGTGCAGTGGGCAAAACGTGTCTTCTAATGAGCTATGCCAATGACGCCTTTCCTGAGGAGTATGTCCCAACGGTGTTTGATCATTATGCAGGTAGGCACAGAAATCTCATATTGTTTCTAATAATGACATGTCTGCGTGTTGCTGTTTTTTTATTTTAACATACTTGTATAGAGAATAGTGCACTCACTGTTTCCTGCTGCACTCAAACTGCATCGGCCTACATCTGTTGCTATAATCAAAACCACTTGTTTGCCTTCATTGCAGACAGAGGTTGGGGACCCACAGCCACCCC